>CAUYPK010086696.1:0-25649 GCA_963574355.1 Loris lydekkerianus | reverse complement strand
TTGTTTTTTGTATGGCGGAAAAACATAGCTCCTGTCTTAGGTTGCCTGCTCTTGCAGTTTCAGTCTTACCCGTCATGGGGATACAAACATCAATGGTTTGGTCCCTGTCTTAGGTTGACTGAATGCAGAGTGATCTTACCCATCTTTGGGTACTATGAATGTAATCCACCATATTCTGTTTTAAATTAATGAACCACACAACTGTGTTGTCAGTTTAAAAGTTGACTGGCCACCCAATGGTCGTGCAACAGCTAAGGTGAGCAATTTAAAGGGGTTTATGGTTTTCCTTTCTTTCTTTATTATTTTTGCTGTTGCAGTTTTTGGCCGGGGCTGGGTTTGAACCCACCACCTCCAGTATATGAGGCCCGTGCCTTACTCCTTGAGCCACAGGCGCCACCCAGGGGGGTTTATGGTTTTTTTTTAAGTAACTTGTCTATTGTTTAAAACTCAAAAGATGGACATATGATTACTAATATGCTGACTATTTCAATGGTTTTTTTGAGTTCTCAAGAAATTCTAACACTAGATTTTTTTAAAGAATTAAACACATTTTACTACAACAAAATTAAAAAGTAATTTAACAAATAATAGATGACTGGCTTACTGAAGGTGCATATGGAAACAGACAACTTATGAACCCTCTGGCAAGATGCATCGCTAGTCTGGGTTCCCTCTGACCACTGGACTTTGCGGCACTTGGAACATGTGATTTTGCTGAGAAGGTGCCATCAAATGGCAGATTAAGTTATTTAAGTGCAATATTTTTATTCCTAGGACATTCAGTCTTTATTTAGTGAATTCATTTTTATGAGATTAAAATAAACTCCCTCATAGGTTAGATTCAGGATGTATTTTTGCTTTTTAAAAACTTGTTCTTGCCCCTTCACAAAAAAACTTTAAGATATCAATACAATTTAGTATGTAATTCATATGGTTACACTTAAAAATGAAACATATTTCTTTCCAAATGAAATGTAAACATCAGCTGGATATTTACGATCACATCAATCATGTCACTTCACTGAACATTGGAATATCTACCCTAAACCCTGCAGCTGATGAAATTACTGTCAGTCTTCTTCACAGCCCCCTGCCACGCCACCGTGCAAAGCAAAGACAACCGCCTTGGCCCTGTGCCTCCTTTTGTCCATGATATGTGGGTAAGTAGTTCTGAGTCAAAGCTGTAAGAGACCTCCGATACTTCCTCTCACTCTCTGGGGCTCCTATGATCCACACTGACAAAAACATCCCCTGAATAGTGTAAGAATGATGTGCAGCCTGCAGCCCAGCCTAGCCCTGCTGAGCTGTAGTGTAACTGCACACCCAAGAATGCAAAATAAATACTTATTTTGCTTTTTAATAAAGCCACTGAATTTGTGGGAGAGGCTGTAATGCAGTATTCTTGTGTCAGTAACGATAAAGTCCTAATAAACAGTGTTATAGAAAATAAAACAATCTTTCTAACCCAGCGTGGTAGCTCACGTCTATAATCCTAGCACTCTGGGAGGCCGAGGCAGGTGGATTGCTTGAACTCAGGAGTTCAAGACCAGCCTGAGCAAGAGTGAGACCACATCTCTACTAAAAATAGAAAAGTCAGCCAGGTGTTGTGGTGGGCAGCTGTGTCCCTGGTACGCAGGAGGATCACTTGAGTGCAGGAGTCTGAGGTTTGCTATGAGCTAGGCAGACACCATGGCACTCTGTGCTGGGCAAGAGAGTGAGACTCTGTCTTAAACTCAAACAATGTAATGACCTAATCGTTTGTACCCATATATTAATCTGAAATTCTAAAAAGCCATATAAGCATACAAAGCTTACTGACAAAAGTAAATATAAAAAAGATGGTGTTCTGCTCTTGTGGAGTATATTAATAGAGTAATATGGGAATGGTCTGATAATGATATTGATAACAATAGTAAGAATAGCTGTGGTTGAGAACTTACAGAGATTTCCCGAGCCCTCATACTCACAATAGTGCTGTGAGATAAGGCAACAGGGAAGCAAGGAAGTTAACTAACTTCCCCAAATCACACGTGCAGGGTCAATCTCTGAACCCAGGCAGTCCTTCTACTTCAGTCTCCTCCCGATTCTGCTTCTCACACTTTCACACATGAAAATGGCATTTCATTACCAGGCATTAATACTGCACATAGCAATTCAAAGTTGTAGAAAAGAAATCTAATATTTCTTGGGCATCTGTTAGCTGATGGCACTGTGCTACGTGGCGCAACTTGGTAATAGAGTGAACACACAGCCAGGTGTCAGACAGTATGTAAAAGGCATTGCACTTTTCTCAGACTCATGCCTTTATCTTTAGAATGGAAAAATGACTTACCCAGGGGGAGAGTTTGAGATGCACACAAGTATTATTTTATCGTATGTATACTTCAACATACTGTGTGCAGAAAGTTGGGGGATTGAAGATAAACACTACGTCCATGGAACAGCAATGCTTATATTACAGTACCTTATAGAGACTAGACACTCCTTAAACAATTATTTATGAAAGTTATAGTTCTTAAAATCCTTAAGGAAAATAGAGTTGAAGGTGACAGCACTTTTCTCTGTAGAGGTCAAGTGCAGGAAGACAAACTCTTTCCAGCTCTTTATCAAGGCCACAGTCACTGGATTCAGCTCCTGCTGCCTTCTAATGGCTTAAGTCTTCCAGCTACGAGGCTGAGTCTGAAAATAAGATGTCCTGTCCTTCTCTAGACATCCCTCTGGAGATGCTTAATAAATATGTGTTGAGTTTAACCTAACTGAGGCCCAGAGAAGTTGAGTGACTTGCCCAAGGTTACATAGTGAGCAATAATGGTGGATGAAGAACGAATAGTTCTTGTTTACTTATTCTAATTCCCAAGCACATTCTACCCAAACCTGCCCACTTAGTTTTCCTAAGGAAAAGACTACTAAATTCCATAAGGACTATGCTAATTACTTGTCAGTGCACTGCTACTCACAAGTGGCCTATCAGCAGGGATATTTGAAATATAGAAAGAATAGAATTTTAGAAATACTAGGTAGGCAAGATATCTCCATATACCTAAAGGTCAACACACTCATCTCAGAGGCATGAAGTAAACCCTCATGATAACCAAACCAAAACCATTCGGCTTTCTGTAGACACCTTTCTGCCCTCCCCTTTCTGTAGACACCTTTCTGCCCTCTGTTGGCCCACGTTGCTATGATCCCAGAAAGGCTATATATGTGTTAAGAATTTTAAGCATTTGTATTTCTGGAGTCCATTTTAGAAATCATTTAATTTTATAAAAACAAAAGGGACTCTAATGTGACCTACAGTCAAAATACACAATAACATTTGGAATACACAAATCACATAAGATCATGCCCATGAAAATAACAAATGAGTAGACTTGACTCTCCTACCTACATTTTCTTTCACCTTTAATAGGCAAGGAAAATGACAGTTATAGGAGTTTCTTCAGTTGCTGACTCAGATGGATCCTTATTATTTGGATAACAGCTGATGCTAAGTGTAATCTCCCTGAGAACTTCAACTACAGCTGAGAAAATGCTTTTTCTTTGTTTCCCGTAATTTTGTCCCAGTGACTCCGTGACCTCGTCTTCTTTTCACAATGAATGCACGTACTGGCCTTCTGCCCAGTACCTCCCGGTATTTCAGCTTCCTTGAACACACTCTGACACGAGACAGAAATGAGAATCAGACTCTGATTTTCTACAAAAAAAATCAACAGAAGTTATACTCTTAAATGTAAAAAATGAGGTTTCTGAAAATTATGTTCTCATTTCAGTGCTCCCAAGTCTATGAAAACATTTTTGCTAATATTTGGCTTCAGGAAATCCTCAATTTTATGCTTGAAGAAAAGCCTTTTATTGATTTCAGGGGTGAGAAGCAAATTTGTCCTCAGGATTACTTACTTGATAGTTGGAAAATAATTGTTTTGACTATCTCTTAGTAGTTATTATAAAAATTGAAAGAATTTCTACATATACAAATATTTTCCAACAAAGCATTCTCAAATATATCCTTTTTATTACTACGGCAGCATTAATTTCAAGGCTCAAATCCATCCACACAGGCAATTGAGAGAGGCCCATCCATCACATAGTTAACAAATCAAATATTTCCTTTCTTGAAATAAATAATTTTCATGTCAAGACTGCTGTTGGAGCTTATGTAACTGATGGCGTTGACCAAGAAAGAAACAAAAATTGACTGTAACTTGTCTTTTGTATTTTGGAGATGGGAAGGCTTAAAAGGCCAAGTCATTTGTTTAGAAAAATGACTAGCTTTGCCTAACTATTTTGCACAGCAGAAAATGATAGCTTGGAAAGAGCAGTAATGATCAATTAGGAAATACATTTACCATGTTTTCATTTTCTGATTTTGGCTCCTTACTTTCTCTCACCAGTTAAGTCACAAATGTATAGTTTAATGCCTTGCCCTAAGAGAAATAAGTAAGATGATTTAGAGCAGATAAGAGAATGAGTTCTATTGCAAAATATAGTTCCACATTTGCCAGGACATGTGATTCTTGGAAAGACAAAGCATTCTTTTTCCAAAGAAAATGAGATCTGCAACCTTCTCGCAGTATTCCATCTTTATCAATTTAAAAGTCAATGGAAAAATAGCCTCAGAATTTCTAAATGCAAAAGCCTAGAAATGCCCCAGGAAATTCCCCAAGTTCTCTCAGTCCCAGCAGTACCAGAACTCTCTATCTACTTATATGAGACTCTTGTCTTTGAATCCCACATCGGGCTGCTTGGAAGTTAAATTTCCCAAAGAACAAAGACCTCAGATTTCCCAGTCCTACTGATTTGCATTTTCCTTTTCCCAAGATGGACTACCAAACCTGCTGCCAGGGTCCGAATGTCGGAGCACAAGATGAAACCGAATCCCCAGTGTGGCGCACTGAGAGGAACAGGGCCTTGGAGAAATGGGCACGATTAGGGCATGAGGGATTGACCCTCATGCATAGGATTAGTGCTCTTATAGAAGAGACTGGAGTGGGCCCTGTGCTCCTCCCTCCCCATGAAGACTCAGTGAGAAGGTGGCACCTGTGAAGCTGAGAGCAGCCCTCACCCAACACTCAGTCTGCTGGAGCCTTGATCTTGGACTTCCCAGTCTCCAAAACCATGAGCAATAAATTTCTGTCATTTCTAAATTACTCGCTCTGTTATTGATTTTTAGAGCAGCCTGAATGAACTAAGACATCTGCCCCATGATAAATACTGAAGGGAGTCCTTCAGGTGACATAAAAGGACATGAGACAGAAATGCAAATCCACATAAAGAAAATACAGAGCCCAAGGAAGAGAACTGGGTACTATTTACTCAATACAGTGCTAAATACTTTTCAAATTTCTGGAAAAATACATAATACTACGTTGGCATTCTAAGAGTCTCCAACATATTTGTGACCACAAGGAACAGCTGGAGCAGAGCAGTAACTAGTGGCGTAGACTGTATTAAATAACGGTGCTGTCAGGTTATGACTAAGGAGGGACCATGTAGGGTGAGATAAGGAGCACAGGGCAGGCAAGCCATGGAAGGGGGAAACCAGACTCCAGGAGGTCTTCATGGCTATGCAGATTTGAAGCCAACGTTTAGATTTGATACCCATAGTATATACCCTCAATATAGACTCACAAAGTGAATCAAGGAAGGGCCATAGGACAAGCAGCCCGAATAATCTTTACAGGGAATTTTCAAAAGCATTGGTACCAGACAAAATGTCACTTCGGTTGATTTTTGTAGTAGCGGTGTGCAGGGTAGAGAGCAGGGCTGTCTGAAGCCTGAGGTGTAACAGAAGTTTACTATTCCTAGTCAAAGGAAACAAAGGCTGAACTAGGGCATGAGCAATAGAGGTGGACTCAATAGAAAATTCAATAAGAACATTCAATTTGACAAGGAAATAAAAGCAAGGACAGGTAAAAAGAAGGAGGAATTCAAACTTAGCAACATTGGCAGGATATGAGAGAGAGTAAATGAAAGAATGAGTCAAAGGTGGTCATGCTTTTCTTGGAGGCTAAAGAGTGCCACCTCCTCCAAAATTCCCAGCCTTTCCAACTCTACGTTGTCACATTCTAGGTTTGCTTGGCAGCCGTCTGCCAGTAGCATCACTGCTTCTGCTCTAACAATGAGGAGTGTCTTCCTCCCTTGCTCTTCACTGTCACCTCTACCCTTGATTATTAACCTGCTCAGACGCTTTTACATAAATGTGCTTGCTGTAGACACAATAGTGATTCAAGTAAGTTGAATCTCATTTATCCACTAAAGAAATTTACTGAATAGCCGGGCGTTGTGGCGCGCGCCTGTAGTCCCAGCTACTCAGGAGGCTGAGGCAAGAGAATCGCCTAAGCCCAGGAGTTGGAGGTTAAAAACACTGTGAGAGTTATTTTGATTTTTGTTTGGTACTGTGTTGGCTTTTGCATCTTTATAATTGAAAAAGTTGCTTCTGGAATCAACCTATTCAGTATCAAGACTTTGAACGAGATAGAGGAACAGCCTGGAAATACAGACACTTAAGTGGAGCTTAGAATCAGTAGCAGAAAGGCACTGAGAACCCTGGGAAGGTTCAGATATCTGAAAGTTTCCAGTAGAGAAAAAGAATGAAAATTTCAAATTCAGAGACAAATGAATTACACAGTTTTAAAGGTAGGGCTCTCGAACATTCCATGCAACCAATTATGATGGTATAAACCAGGGTGAAGACTTCAGAGACAGAAACACAAAAGACAAGTTCTGAGACAAACACAGACCTGGATGTCCAGGGAATCGGAGGAGGAGGCCAGGAGCTCCCAGTCCCCTCCTGCTGGCCAGGACTGAAACTACACCCAGCCTTGGGCTCTGGGAAGCAGTTCCCAAGACTCACCCATCATCAAAGGAGGAAACGTGAGACAGGCACTTAGTCCCAGAGGAAGATAAAATGTGGAAGGGAAACTGCTCTTTGGGGAATAATTATCTGAGGACGAGGAATTAAGCTTAGGGTCAGAGAAGGGCATTCAGCCCGAGCAAGCAAAGTAAGTCCAAAGACTTACTAATCACTCCTGCATGCCTGGCACTGCCACTTCCCTATTTGGTACAATTATTATTACCTTTCTTCAGATAAGGAAATAGAAGTCATAACCATTTGAAGTAACTCGCCCCTGCCATGCCAGCAAGATGTCAGGCACAGAACCCAGGCAACTCTTGGGCTGTAAGTCTTTCTGCATGATTCAGACCACAACCTGGTGCTCCTTATCAGATATGGTGTGGGAATGGCTGGGGCCAGAGAAGTCAGATCCATTAGACAACCTCTGAAAACCAGGAAAAGTTTCAGCACCTCCATCCAGACAGAGCATGAGGACAGCTGGGTGTCAGCGGAGTTGGGACCTCTCTGCCTTGCCATTCAAACATATAAAATCTCTCTGGACCTTTCAGGAGGGTGACTATCCTGAAACAAACAGGGGACCCCAAAGGTGGACAATTGTGTGGACACACAATTATTGCTGAAACCTACATGGTGAAAGAGACTTTGGCAATGGTGATTAAGGTTCTGATCCTGAGATGTGAGATTCTCCTGCATATATGGGTAGGTCCAATCTGGTCACAGGAGTCCTGAGAATTGGAGCACTGTTCCAGGCTGTGGTGAGAAGGGATGGGACATGGGCTGGCATCGGGAGAGGGAGCTCACACCTGCTGCTGGCTCTGAGTCGGGGAGGAGGGCACATGAAGGCCTCCACAGACTTCCAAGAAATCAGGGAAACCCCCACCCAGCTGACATCCAGTGAGGAAAGGGAGACATTGCTCCTACAACCACATGGAACTAAATTCTCTCAACACCAAAGACCCAGGAAACAGATCCTCTCCCAGAGCCTATAAAAAAGAACACTTCAGCCTTCCACATCAAGGGACTGTGAGACCTACAGAGCTGTAAGAGAAGCATCTGTGGTGTTCCAGCCACAATGGTTATGATGATTTGCTATAGCAGTGACAGAGAAAGTAATACAAGGGCAGGATATGGAACTTAGGAACATGTCTGGCTTTACTCCACAGACAGGGGATTCTCCAGACAAAGGACCATATCAGGCTGTCACCCATCTCAAGGCTAAGCACAGGTCACAAGGAAAGATTGAAAAGAAACTGTTTCCCTGGCCCAAAGAGGTGAGCATCTTCCAGTGGAGTTATGATACCAAGAGACACAGGATGTCTCAAAATATGTGGAAGACTTTTGAGAACCCTATGGAGGTTTACGCTTTGCAAATGTAAAACTTGTTATACAAATAAATTTGTTCCCATATGTTCCCTTTTCTTTCTGCGAATATTTCACATAAAAAAATAACTGTTGAATTTGTCACATTTATGCGATTTGATTTAAACACCATAATGTTATAAATAAGTTCTTCCAGGTCGTCAAAGTGCTGGGGCCATTTGGTCCAAGGCCAAGTCACCCTGGTCTCTGCAACAGTTACAGAGCAGTACCCACATATAGGGGGAAATGGTGGGATTTCTGGCGTTTTCATTAAAAATGAAAACCTTTAAGTTTCAGGTGTTGCTTGGGGTACAGAAAGATGCCTTTATCCAAAATGGACGCATGTAAGAGAGTACACACACACACACACACACACACACACACACACACCCAGTGCCTTACATGAAGCGGGTAGCCAGTAGTGGAGAAGCCTGCACATGTCCTTCACACACAGCCTTAACAACACAGTCAACGAAAGTTTTTAAGACTATGATGACAGCACATCGGAGGAGGCAACATGCAATCTGGAGTCCATGTGTCCAATACACTCACTCAGTGGCAAAGGGGGTTAAGGAGCAGATGAAGTTCTCATGTGTCCGGGACCCTTGACTCAAGCACGTAGAGAGGATATTTTAAAAAATTAGGAGTGGCAACTCTGAGGGAGCTAGTCAGGGGTAAGGAGTGAGGCGGTAAGACAGCATAAGGGACGACAGGAAAAGAAGCTGGAAAACAGGAAAACCCTAACGAGCGATTTCATACATAGGCTTGGCGGGAAATCGTTCAACAATCTAAGAAAAATGCAGTTGTGAGAGAAAACCAAGCCAAATAGTCCTGAGACAGACAACAAAGAGCCAGAGAATCTCAGGCCACCTGCTTAACAACGTGGAAGTCAGAAATATCTGCAAGAAAGATTATTAATATTTCAATGTTACAGATGTTTCAATGTGTTTAATTAGTTTTATATTGTTTGTGCTTATAACACACACACACACACACACACATATATATATATATTTTTTTTTTTTATAAGAGACAGATTCTTGTGCCATCTCCCAGGCTGACGTGAGGTGATGCAATTGCAGTTCAGTGCAGCCTTGAACTCCTGTACTCAAGTGATCCTCCTGCATCAGCCTCCTGAGTAGCACCACCACACCTCGATATGTCTGTGTTTATACATATAAACCAACTTTGATAAGAATGTCTTATAGTCTGAATATATGTTTCATGAATATTAAAAATATTTATACATAAATACATATATTATTCTCTCTTATCATTGAAGATACAAGATTCTTCATATCTATAAGGTTATTGATGACAATAAATCTCAGAGAAATCAAATAGCTGGCTGAAGGTTAACCGTACAAGCAAGTCAACCCAAGTTAAAAACTGAAACGAGGCTTCATCTAGCCCCAGATCTTTTGGCCAACGAAGTCTAGAAGCTCATTCTTCTAGCAGTAATTCTTCATTTCACAGCAATTCCAGATAAAATTGTGTGTTCTTCAATGAGAACTTTAACTCGCTGATTATGTTACTTGCTTCTTCCTCCCGACTTCTTCATTCCATTCATTGTATCACACTTGCAGTCTTTCAGTCTTACACATTTGGTATCGGTTTTTTTTTTAATTTTGTTTTGTTGTGCTTGAGACAGAGTCTCACTTTGTCATCCTCTCCTCGGTAGAGTGCAGTGGCATCACAGCTCACAGCAATCTCAAACTCTTGCCTCAGTCTCCCAACTAGCTGGGACTATAGGTACTCACCACCATGTCTGGCTCGTTTTTCTCTTTTTAGTAGAGACGATTCTCTCTTTGGCTCAGGCTGGTCTCCAACTTTTGAGCTCAAGCCTTAGCCTCCCAGAGTTCTGGGATTACAGGCATGAGCTACCGTATCCAGCCTTCTTTTTCAGTTTTAATTCATCATCTTACTCATCCTTGAGCCCTAAATCATATTAACTCTACTTTAAAATGGTCTTAAAAATGCATCATAATTCTGTCTTTATTATCTCTCTTCTGGACTATAATTTAGACAGCATCTAAATGAACTTCCTCCCCTTCAGGTCCACCACAACCTGCTATGCCCTCAGGCACCACCCAGCCACTCTCTGTATCTACAAGTTCAACAAAATATGGTTTGAAAATATTCAGAAAAAATAACAGTACGATGATATAAAATAATACATATGAAAGCAACACGTTGTAACTGTCTACATAGCATTCATATTGTATTAGGTATTATACATGATCTAGAGAGGATTCAAAGATAGAAGAGGATGTATGTATGTTATGTGCAAATCCTACATTATTTTATATCAAGTTCTTAAGCATGCACACGTTTTAGTGTCTGTGAGGTGGTGAAGGTCCTGTAATGAATGATCCGTGGGTATGAGAGACAACTGTATTTCTTTCCATGAATCAGAGTGCTAACCATCACTCCCATATTCAAAACACTGAAGAGTTCCTACATGCTGCTTAATCGAACACAAACTTTGCAGTCAGGTTTAAAACTCTCTAACAACTGTAACTCTCAACATAGCTTTCACTACTTTCCCTACAGCCCTAAGATCCAGCCAAGACAAACTTGGAGCCTACACTATTCCCCAAACATGCCCGTACCCCACACTCTATTCTGCGTCTAAACCTTTGCGTGAGTTTTTCTGCACTCACAGTTTGAAGAGTCCACCTTTTGGAGTCACAACCTCCCTATCCTTAAAGACTTGATATCGCATGCTACCTCTCTTTCAAGAACTTTCAACCACAGTATTATAACCCCTACCTCAGGGAAAGGGCACAGAAATCTCTGGAAACCGCATCCTACATTGCATTGAAGACATTTGGTACACCGCTCAGCCTCCCTGTCTGATGGGGAGCTGCCACACAAATCTCTGGAAACCGCATCCTACACTGCATTGAAGACATTTGGTACAACGCTCAGCCTCCCTGTCTGATGGGGAGCTGCCACACACTTCCCATCTTTACACCCCTTCAACTGTAGAGGGCCCCAGCAAAGACGCAGCCCTCCGGGAGTGTGTGCTACATGGAATTAAGTCCACTTTCCACTTACTAAAACCGAAACTTTTTAAGTGACATATTTTAAAAGTTATTTTTAAATGTTTTTAAGAAACCAACAATTTTATGTAAATGCAATCAGAGCTGTCCTTGGGGTTACCCAGAGATTCCTTAGAAACAGCACCTGATAGTTTGTTTCCATGCAACTAAAAAGTTTGCTGTTTTTAAAGACACATTTCACCTCAATTAGGAAAAATGACTGGGCCATTTATGTTATAGAGGTCTGATGAAGACTCGTGTACCGTGAGTGCATGAATACCAAGAGTGGACCGAATCACTTTCAACCAGCTCAAACTAAAAAAAGTATGTTTCTCAATGATTCACAGTAGAAGAATCCCAGTGGACTTAATTTTAAAAGGGCATAGTGTATCTAATACAGCTGCTCTGAGGCTGGGCCAAAATAGTTATCCTTGCTTGACTTTTTGGGCTTTGAATCAGTAACAGGCTCAAACTACATGAAAACAAACTAAACTGTTCTCTCTGCATCAAATACCCAATGTAAGCAGCGGCCAGGCTACCTCTCCTCCTGCCGTCATCACTCCACCTATGCATCCACACATCCACCCATCCTAGTTATCTACATAAAAACATATTCGCATACACTGAGGAAGCACTTTGTGCTTTACACACTATTCCAACTGTTTTACATAAACCTCACAACAGTTCTGTAAGATAGTTACTGCTATTATTCCCATTTTGCAGGTGAGGAAATCAAAGCTCAGGATGTTTAAGTAACTGCCCAAGTCCATACAGCCGGTGAGCTGTGGGACTTGGATTTGGAGAATCCCCTCTCCCTCCAGAACCCTTAATCATTCTACAATAGATGACACCAGAGTGAAGTTTCGCTTCCCTCCTGGATGCTAGAGAGGTCTCTGGAAGTTACCCTACCTCTGGAAAGGGTTTATCATAGAGTTAAAAGCCTAGGTGCACATATAAATAGCAAACCTGCTATGTTTCCATCTTACTAGTTATAAAACTGGAACTCTTTCTTGAAAATAAAATTGAGAAGCTCATTGTGAACCACAGGACCAGCAGCAGGTCGACAAGGTGGCCCACTGTGCTGTGTGTAAGGAACCCCTCTCAGGCCTAGCAAAGCAGGCACAGGGACAGATTCCGCTTGAGGGGCTGTAGAATCCCCCATGGTCATTGGGCAGCAAAGTGAGACGGGAAAATGAACACAATGAGTTCAGTCAGCCTTGCTATTGCTTTTCACCTGACTCCATACTGCATTTTGTGTAAGGCAAACAAGTAGCAACTATACTGTTATGAATAAACAACAAAACCAGAAAGGCCGTAAAACAGAGGCAAATAAAGCCAAAGAAGACAAGTAACAGCAGAATTGTAATGAAATGTGAGACAATACTTAACTTTCCTTCCACTCAGGGTTACCCTGAATACTACTGCAACTTGTGAGACTGAGCAAGTTAGATAACAAGTTCCAGCATTCTGTATTTTTATAGCGTTGAACCGCAGCCTTCATAGGATAAACAAACCACAGAGATGTACCTTGCCCCTCTGAATTACCCCTCCACTCTTTTCTCCCCTGCCTAATAGCCTGCAGGTTAATACCCTCACTATGCACTCCCAGGCCCAGGTGCCAAGAAAAAAACATTTTGCTATAAACTCATTCTGGATCTGTTTTAATGTTGGACATCTTATTAATCTTAGCTACACTGAGAAGAAAGTAAGTTGCCATTTTTTCCCTACAAATTGGCCAAACCCGAACTGGAAGGAAATTCCTATCTCATTCACAAGAAATTAATTGAGGTTCTTGGCCTTAAGTAATTGACACATGTACATGAAAGGTAAAGAGGTTAAGGGTGTTCTCTACCAAGGACTTTGACCTCTTCCCAATTCAGAACCTGAATTATTCCTTTAAAATGTACAAGAGAAATGAATGTGGTTTTGCTCCCCCCTTACAAAATACCAAGTTTCCCTACAACTAGAATTCAAGGAGCTAAAACAAGACAAGAGCAATTGTAAATTCGTGGGTGTTTTTCTTCCTTGTTACCGGTTTCCTAATATGCACTCCTGCTGTGAACTGCATCCTGAGTTACGGGCACCACAAAGACACAACCTGCCCCTGTGGAATCCAGGACAATAATACCCCCTCGTGTTTCCTAGGTAAAAATTAAATGAGGGCTATGATCTGCAAATATTATGATTAACATTCTTGATAGGGGTAGGAGAGCCCAGCCAAGTCACTCTGTTCGCGAGGACGTTGGGAAATGTAGCTTATAATAAGGAACTCAGAGAGAAGTGACAATTAAGTGAACAAATTTACAAACATTATTTCCATTAAAGTTTGTCTCAGGGGGTGGTGGGAATAAGCGATTTCAGAACTGACCTGCCGAGGAGCAACATCGTATTTGGTGTTCATCTGAGGGGAGGGCGCCCCAGGAGGGAGCACAGCGCCGCCCCTTACTTACCTGCACAGGTGCTGCCGTCGTAGGTCTCGCACACCCAGTCGTGGCACTCGCACCGGGGCCCGAGGTACGTGCCCGGCTCCGTCACGTGGCAGATGCACACGCCGCAGTCGCACCGGCCCCGGCCGTGGCACAGCGCGCCCCCTGGCGGCTGCTCTGGTGCGCGGCACCGGCGCTCCGACTCGGCCCGCGACAGCCTGCAGGTGGCGCCCGACCAGCTCCTGCCGGGAAGGGGGAGGAGGAGGACAAATGTCAGGGCCAGGCCGGCTGAGGCACAGACGCTGCCCCTCTGATGCGAGCCACGCTCTTCCCTGGGGTCCCTCCAAATGGCGACCTTCCTCCCCACAGATAGGAGCCTGAGGCCTACACTTCTGGGGGCGCTTTGTCTCCCCCCAGCAAACAGGTGCCACCCACTTGAGAAGCGACCGTGACCCAAAATGTCATTCTAAGGAATGACGTGCCCACGTGAGCACAGCACCTTCTTCCCGGTGGACAGCCCTGCCCGTTGGCAGTTTGTCCCTGAATCAGATATGCACATTTAGATTAAAGGCAAATTAATCCACAGTACAGCGCTTGGCTGTCTTTCCACTTCAGTTCTCTTTTTCAAAATGTCCCATTTGTAGCCGATGACCAAGGGGACAGTTATTTTATGAAAAAGAAGAGATGAATATATAGAAAGAGTTATACATGCTATGAAAGGACAGGGCACTCTTGTTTTGTTTTGTTTTGTTTTGTTTGTTTTAAATTTAGAATGAGCGGGCTTTACCACTCGACTTTTAGAAAGTTTAGTTCAGCTATTGCAATGCACTTCAAAATCTTTTTCAAAATGCAGCACCGACTGTCATAATAGCGCTCATGTCTGTGCTGTTAGGAAACAGAAATAATGTTGCCTTGCAAGCTAAGAAAGCAGGAAGGGATACCTAGGACTACCTTTAACCATTGCCAGAATTTTTTTTGACATGCATTTGCAGAGAAGAAAATAATGTTTTTATTCAGTGATTAGTATTTTTCCAAAGGAAAAGCAAAAAGACAAAAGATGGAGGCATCCACAGTGCAGATATTAAGAAAGGAAAAGGAACAGGTTGAAAACAGTTTATCCCATGTCCCACGGAGTAACTGCTCTGGGCTTTGGACAGTCATACTGCAAACTTGAGTCCTGCCACATAAGCAGGGCAGGTCTGTCTGAAAGAATAACAAACCAAACTTACCTCAGAGATGGCGAGAAACTTTGAGGAACAGCTGACAGCCCAGCAAAGAGAAGGAAGGACGCCAGCAGCACCAAGTTCCCGAGGCCCAGGGGACGCATGCTGAGTTCCTGGGCTGCACAGGGGAACCGCGCTACTGCAAGGTGTGGCTGGCACAGGAGGGGCCTGGAGGGAAAGGTGCCACCAGCAGATGGCCAGGCAGACGGACTCGCGGACACCCAGGCTTGCAGGTCCGGGACTTCACCGGGAGTTTCGATTGCCTTGATGAGCTGCCTGCAAGGATTTGGGCAGCGGCTCTGCTCTGGGCGGGGTGCTGGTGCCAAACCCCTCGGTGGAGAGTCTAGGCAGGGAAGTAATTAGAAACAGTTGTACAAGCAGATGGTTTATTTTGACATTAAGGGGAAAAAAAGTGTCCTGTTCACAGATTTGAGAAAATCGTTTCTTTCTTCCAGTACAGGCCCCAGAAATATTTGACAAGAGAGTATTTAGGTTGGCTTCATATTAAAGGGGCAGTTAAAATAATCCCCAAGTCGTGAAGAGAGAGGGTGAGGCCAGTGACAGTGGGTGTGAACACTCAGGTGGGAAATTGCTGTCACCACATGCTTTTGAAAAAGATGCTCTGGATTATGGGGGCAAACAAATCTGGAAAATACAACTTTTTCTTGTATTTATTATTCTTTGTTTTAAACTGTGGGCATTTTATTCTGAAGTCTTTAAAAAGTGTGTCGTGTTCAGGGCAGTGGCTTATCACATCACATTTTTTCTTGACTTGGACAGTTCAATTGTAGTTGTCCCAAATTCACCTCTTTCAACGTATCAAGTATAAGAGAACAAAATCACATGTTTATTTAGAGTGTAAGCTACTGAAAACTAATCAGTGTCACGTAGTGAGCCCCTACTATCTGCCAGTCATTTAACATCTTTTCGTTAGGGAATAGTCACATATTCCTTTAGCTCAGTGCTTCTCAACCTGTAGGTCGCTACCCACAGGAACTGTATTAAAGGGCCACAGCATCAGGAAGGTTGAGAGCCACTGCTTTGGCATCTGTCATGTGTCAGGCTCTGTGCCAGACGGAAGGGACACAACAGCAAACTAAGGAGAGACGATCCCTGCTCTCTCAGAGTCCCGTGGACTAGTGACACAGTAATCAAAACAAATACTAAGGATGAGCGGTTGCAAGTGTAATGAAAAGTTACTTCGGGATTAGATACAGGCACCTGATCTAATCCAAGATGATGACATTTGAGATAGAAGCTGAAATAAGAATAGAATGAAGTGGAAATAAGAAGAAAGCGGTAGGGAGTGGGGAGCCATTCTGATTCCCATCTTCAAGATAAAGAAACTGAGGCCCAGGGGAAATTCACGCAGAGTTAAAGTGGCATATCAGCTGCAAGCCATGGTCACCTAAAGCACACAAATTGTTCCCTCTTTGTGGTCATTGGGAAAAGTGTGCAGAGGGTGACGTGGAGGGAAGAAACCACTTCTTCACCCTCAGGACAGCTCTCTAGATGCAATGTTTTCTCATGAAACCCAAACATCCAAGAATCACCTGTGGTCTCAAAATCGGGATGAGTGACATCTTTCCTTGTCATTTACATGAATAGACGTAAAGGCAGAACTACTCAACATTTGCCTGCTGCAGCAAGAAGACAAATGAAGGTGTCCTGATCACAGCTCATCCCTTTTCTGTTTCTGCCCTGGTCTCCATCTTGTGCTAGGAGCAGCTCAGCACAGGGCACATCTCCGTGTGTCCTCCAGCCCACACAGCTAAAGCTCCCCCAAGTGCCTGAACTTCTGTCAATACACAGTGGTGGAGGGTATATTTTCTTTCTTCTTCTTTTTTTTTAAACAGTTCATTTAGTATTTATTTTAGACACAGAGTCTCAGTCTATTGCCCTTGGTAGAGTGCTGTCGCATCACAGCTCACAGCAACCTCCAACTCCTCGGCTTAGGCAATTCTCTTGCCTCAGCCTCCCAAGTAGCTGGTAAACAGGCACCCACCACAACACCCGGCTATTTTTGTTGCAGTTTGGCTAGGGCCAGGTTCGAACCCACTATCCTCAGTACATGGGGCCCGGCGCCCTACCTATTGAGCCAGAGGCGCCTCCCTGGAGGGTCTTTTGTCCAGAGGACAGACTAGGGACAGGTGGGCACAGTCCTGGGAGAAGTATTGGAGAATGTCTGGACAGGGAATTCTAGGGTCTCGGAAACCCAGAATGTGGCTTAGAAGGAAAGACACAGGCTCTTGTGGCAGGTACCCAGGGTCACATGTGGGGAGGGTCTCTCTGAAGGAGAGACACAATGGAAGTGGTTCTCAAAGTCTGGTCCATGGACGGCAGCATACATCATCTGAGAACTTACAGAAATGTCAGGCCCCACCTCTAGATCTAATGAATTACAGAGTGCTGAGTCCCAACCAAGCATTGCAAATCACGGGGCCCAGGGCTGAGCATGAAGGCTGTAACCCAACTAAAGCACAAAAAATACAGGGAAAGGGCCAAGGAAGGGGAAGGGAGGGGGGAGGTTAGGGTGAAGAGAGGGTAATGGGTGGGGCCACACCTACGGTGCATCTTAGAATGGGTACAGGTGAAACTTACTAAATGCAGAATACAAATGTCTACATACAGTAACTAAGAAAATGCCATGAAGGCTACGTTGAACAGTTTGATGAGAATATTTCAGATTGCATATGAAACCAGCACATTGTACCTCTTGATTACACTAATGTACACAACTATGATTTAACATATATATAAACATATATAAACACACACATATATATATAAAGTGATTGAAATAGTGGGGAAAAAAAGTGGTATTCCCCTCACTCCTCACATCACTCCTAGAGCTGCAGTCATTCCTTCCTACCCACGTGTACGGCTATGAGGAATTCACCGTCCTGCCAACATCTAGAAGTCTTGGTGACTCAGAGAATATGGGAACAGAAGAGAAGCCTCAATTCCAAAGCCTGGCTAGGAATTTGCAGTGAAAACATGGGAACTTTAATAAATGAGTCATGTATTGTTTAATTTTTGCATATTTTCTACAGGGGAAAAAAAAAAAGCATTGTTGTGAAATAGGGACCTGGTGCCTGAACATTTTTTTCATCGATTAAAATTATCTTTTTAACCTATAATATTATCATACAGTATGGCATTCAAGAACAATATTATCTTTAATACATTAAAGTAAGCATCTGTGAAGTAAAGAGAGTAGGTACTATGTGACTGAGAAAATTAGAAATTCAGGTTATTACATTACTGTGACTCCGAGAGAATATTCCTCGTAAGCTGAAATGGTTACATTGTGGCTGACTCAGTGACTCACTAGAAAGACTTGCATTCACAGACACTGTGTAAAAATGAAAGGATAACTTTACATTTATTTCTTCTAGCAAACTTGTATTTTTTTTTTCTGCCAAAGCACTACATGCCTTAGCAAAAACCCCGTTCTTCCCTTTCCCAGTTTGCAGAACCTCAAACACAGGCTGCCTGGAAGCCCTGAGTTTCTCACTCCCCCTGGCCTTGAACGCTCCGTGCCACCTCTGAGACAAAGCAGAGGGTGGAAGGCACAGTGAAGGCCACATGGGAGGAGCTGGTGCATTTGGAACCAAACTCAGGGATGGAAAGCATCTTAGTCCTTAAATGTAGCCTTTAAGTCTCCAGGTTACAAAATTGCAGAATTACAGGATTTAAGGAATTTTAAAAAGGTTTTCTAGACCAAAATTAAATTTCTTGACAACATACCTACCAAGTGATTGAGCAGACTTGATAAGAAAAACAAATCTTAAGAAGAACACATCCTTTTTAGAGAATTGCTCTGACACTTTTACCTCTTGGTTCTAGGTCCATGCCAAGAGGCCATTTAAAATATGATCCTGGCCACTAGTGTTGAATCACATATTTGAAGATATAATAGCCTGTTCCCCAGACCTATTACCTGTCTACATACTCTCCAAATAACTCTATGCTGCTTAATGGTAAATATTCTTATTCCCTTCACCTCCTTATGTACTACAACCTTAAGTCTTCAATACTCTGATTTCCTGAGCATTTCTGCTTTATCTGTGGTTGATGCCTTTTGTAAAACAAGATATACCCGTCTAAAACCATTAGAGCAGGTGCGGAGGTAGGTTGTCGGAGAGATCAGTCCCTCCAGCATTCTTGCTTCATTGCTACTCCTAATATTGAACATCACACTGGCTTTTTTGACTGCCACGTTGCCCCAATTGTGTGCTTGTACAAGTGTATTTTCCCCTAAATACAAATTTATCTTTATCTTTGTTAAATTTCATCTAGGCTCAGCTCTTTCCTTCAGGCGTCCTCAAACTTTTTAACAGGGGGCCAGTTCACTGTCCCTCAGACCGTTGGAGGGACGGACTATAGTTAAAAAACAAACAAACAAACAAACAAAAAAAAACTATGAACAAATTCCTATGCAAACTGCACATATCTTATTTTGAAGTAAAAAAAAGCAAAACGGGAACAAATACAATCACACCGCCTCATGTGGCCCGCGGGCCGCAGTTTGAGGACCCCTGCTGTAGATGGTAAAAAACAATTACAGATAGTTTTTATATTTTGTTCACCCTTCCAAAAGTAAATATGATGAGCACTGCTTCTGTATCTTTATCTAAATAACTGATAAGATAGTTTTAAAAAATTAGGCTACTGACCAAGCTTAGATAAGAGTCTTCAAGATAATCAGTCCCTTAGTTAGTATTACTTAACAGGTCACCAACCACTTACCAGGGCACTGAGTTGTCTGGTTTTAGCCTGCCTCTTCCCTTTGTTCACGGGATTATTATGAAAAATCCTTCCTATTCTTAGCTTACTAAGTAAAACTTGGGCTTATGTTTCTGTATCATCTACAATAGTACCCAAAAGATATATGCAATATGATCAACATATATTTATGGCACAAATAAATTAACTGAAAACAGTGCACAACAGGAGTAATAGATCCGTGAGTCTACTATCACTGAGGTGCAGGTGATAGAGATGGACTCTGGCTCAGTAGCCAGATGACATCTGTGGTCTTTACTACCCTCCTGACATCACTGTGGTAGCGACATGAATCCATAGAATGCCAGATCCTTTTCCTATATTCCCAATTTTTGTTTAACTACATGGGTTTTTTTACCTAATCCCTATAGTCACAATCTTCAGAGTTATCTTTGTTCCCACTCTATAATTCATCTGGATTATCCAGTAAATCCCTGAATCATGTTGAGTTGACCTCCTAGTAACCCAGCCTTCCACTTCACCATGTTTACTTCAGATGTCATATTCCATCTTGCACACTATTGTCATATCCTGCCAACCGGCCTCACTACTCCATTCTTGTCTTTTTGTGTCTACCCTTACCTTGCTCCCTAGGACATCTTTCTAGCATGCAAACTTCATCATATCCATTCCCTATGGAAAAATATTAAAGTAACTCCCCCCTGTTTGACGTATAAAGTCCAGTTCTTGGTAGGGTCTTGTGAGGTACTTTGGACTCTGTCTCCCTAGTGGACATTCTGCTCCTCCACCCAGACCCCTCCCTAGGGCCCATGTGCCCACCCCCTGGCTGATGGCAGCATTGGCTGCTGGCAACTCACAGCCACACCTCTCACAGGGAAGTGCCCTGTGTACTAAGGAACAGCCTCGATCACTCAGGTTCAATACAATTCCCTAATCTCCACCTCCAAACAGCACTGGCATCCTTAAGCCCCTTCCATTTGAAAATTGTAGCTCTGAACAGGTCTGCCATTTGTGCTTCATGTCAACAACGCAGAAAGACTCAAAAAGTGAAAGCAACAAGAGGTGTGAAGAGTGAAGTTGAATAAGAAGATCGTATAAATACCTTTGTAGGAGCAATTGGACCTCAATTCTCTGCCTGTGCTCCATTCAGCAAGGGAACTTCCTCTTTCCAAGCCCCACTGAGACACTAAACGTCCAATTGCAGACCATGGGCTGGCAACTTAGAATGCAGCTCAACACAAAATTATAAACTTACCTACAGCTTTATTTTCTGTGTATTTTTATTGTTGTTGTTGTTGTTGGAAGTCAATTATGTGGTTCTCTGGCGTGAACTTTGTAGACAACACCACCATGTCACAATGTCCTGTAAAGTGAACACGGCTGTGCTCTTGCTGTTTGCATACATATGTAGCCTCCAGGGCGTCATCTTCCAAAAGCAGTCAAACTGCCACCACCAGATGCTAAGTGTGCTCGTGGTGACCTGGCGAGCTAGCCATTATCCATAATATTTCAACTTACCATTGCAACATTAAATGTTTAGTGTTATTGAGAAGTCAGGTAAGCACTCGTACTTGATTGTTAAGGGTAATTCCACACCTCAGTGGTGCCTCACACATCACCTACCAAGCTTTCCACTTGGCCTCCTCCTCACCCTGCCTCAGCAGCCCAGATATGGAAGGGCCCAAACCTCGCTTTCTGTTTTCCTGTTTTCTTTGTAACAAAAATAAGGATAGTACCTTACCTATTATTATATTTTTAATCTCAGCATGACTTCTGAAATGTCTTGAAAAGAAACAGAAACCTAAAGAAGAAAAATTCTGGAAGAAGGAAGATTGTTCAATGAGAAGAGGACAGAAGATGACTGTTTTGATAGGAAGGCCCTCTGCTTAATTTGTACAGAATTTGTGCAAGTTTTCAAAGACTATAATTTGAAAAGGCATTATATGCAAAAACATCCTGCCAGATTCAATGTGCATGAAAAATCATCTGTCTTTGCCACAAAACTTCTTTCAAAAAGTTACAACTTAGATTGTAAAAGTTATATGCTGGTATATGTAATAGTGAAAGAGTCAAAGCCACTGACTGATGGTGAGATTAGTAAGCAATGTATGGAAAGCATTGCAGATAAAATTTTCCCTGAAAAAAAGGAGTGGTATTTCTAAAATCAGTTTGCTTCACCAGGCTATCACCAGAAGAACTGAAGAAATTGAAAAATCTATTGAAAGAAGTTTAGGAAGTAAAGCTGCTAATTTTTAACTTTACACTTTGGTGATAGATGACAGCAGTGATACTATAAATATGGCTCAACTTGTGATTTTTATTAGAGGCATTGATGATAAATATAATGTCACCAAAGAGATGGCTTCTTTAGTGCCATTAAAAGACACAACTAAATCAAGAGATTACAAAGCAATAAAAAAAAATGTGTTAATGGTATTTTCTTTGTCCATTGGCAACAAACCTTAAGACACACCAGAGATGGTTGGCAAAAGAGAGGGACTTGTAAAATTAATAGAAGACCATGCAATTGCCACCCCAAACGTAGGTTAGATGAAGTTATTATTGCATAGTACGCCAAGAACATTTATGCACAAAAGTTTTTTAAATGGCTAATGTCATGCAAATTGTTATCAAGACCATGAATTTCATAAGGTCCTGGAGACTGAATCATCACCAATTGCAGAAACTGCTCAAAAGCACTGATGGTGACTATGGCAACATCATTTACCTTTGGGAAGTAAGATGGCCAAGCTGAGACCAAACATGGAAAAGATTTTATGATTTCTGACATATTATCAAACCGTTTATGGTATCAAAAAACAAATTTGTGCCAGAACTTCTCAATGAAAACTGGCTTACAGATTTAGCATTTTTAGTGGATTTAATCGCTCATTTAAAGGAGTTAAACAGAGGGAGGGGCAAGATGGCCGACTGGATGCAGCCTCCGACATAGGCTCCTGTCCAGAGAGAAGGATGATGTCCAGAGGGTATCCAATTGAGCTGAAGACAGGAAGCCCAGCCAAGAGAGAAGAGTGAGAACTACAGGTCACCCTTGCTGAGGCAAGCTGTGATTCCAAGACAGCAATCTCCAGGTACAAAACTCAACCGAAAGGAAAACTGCCCCACCCCTCCCCCAAGGATGCTGTGGGGTTGTTTTTTTTTTTTTTTTTCCTTTTCCTTTCACGCTTCATTTGCTTCTGTGGGATTTGTACAGGTAATTAGTGAACTGAGGATCTCTTGTCTCAACCCACGGGTGAAAGTAGTATGAAGTGGAGACTTCTTCCTCCAGAGGGATCCAGAGGGATCATTCTCTTACCAGGCAGAAAAATTGAACTTACATTTTCCCTGACATTCTGAACTTTCAGTTCACCCTTCCCCCCCAACCGGATAAACCAGATCCCTAACCCCTGCAGAGACTGAGGGCGGAGGCTCATGAGCAGTGTCCCCCCAAACCCCCAGCCTGCCTGAGTACCCCATCGGTCCCCTGCTCCCTCCTTGTCTCCAAGCTGTGTCGTGCCCCCAGTGTCCCCCTGACTCTGCCCACCCGGAGACCACCGAGGCCGGTCCCATGCCCCACCCGCCCAGACTTCCCAGGCTTCGTGCTGCACCCGCCCATCCAGAGACCACTGAAGCTGCGCACCATGTCTGCCCTGTCTCTGTGCCAGGCCCCCACCTGACCAGAATCGCCAGGGGAGTAGTGATCTTGCTAAAGTCACTGGGTGCTAGATACTGCCAGAATCTGTGCAGTATACCCCGCCCTGCTGCCACCTCTGTGTACAGCTCGCTCCTGGAGCTGCTCCTACAGCCAGAGTTCTCTGGCTTTGGCAGCGGTAGTGGACCTGTGCAGGGGCACTTCCCACAAAGAACCAGCAACAATAGAGTGATCACGCCGGGGTCTAATCTTGGAGAAACACCCCCCAAACTCTGTGCACTGCCAGAGGAAACCAGAAGTCATCCTATAGGAATACTGGTGCTGCAGAGCAGCAGGGGCAAAGGTGCGGTGGCTGAGGGAGATAAGCATTTGGAGGCCTGGTACCCCCAGGATTAGACTGAGCCCAAGTGGAACACTCACCAGTGGAAATTGAACACCCAAGGTAGGCAGGTCTCAGCTCCCCCAGCTGGCTGGTAGCCAAGGGCAGTGGCCGGGCCTTGGGGGCATTGACCTTCCTTTGACTCTAACAGGCACTAAGCCCTGGCACTTAGTATTATTGGAGGAAACAGGACTGCAGCCCTGCGGGGTCACCAGTGATTCTGCGTGAAAAACGAACAAAGTGGAGAAAGAGACTCAGCACCCTGGTCCTACTGTGCTACCAGGAGGGCCTTTCTGACTCTGTAGAGCAGCAGAGAGAGCCAAATCTGAGCAGCCAGTAGACCTGTGCTATCTAGCTGCTGGAGACCTTTCAAACTCTCCCACCTGAGAGTTTGTACCCACAGGGTCAATTGGTTCAGAATACCTAACTTGAAACAATCACCCAAGGACCCTCTAGGGTGATACCCTGGTTGTGTAGTAACAGGAAGGGTCAATTTTCCCATTCCAGTTGTTGTCTGGGGAGGTGGGGTTTTTTAATTGCTTATATTTCTTCACAGCTAAGACTTCACCAGAGTCACTAATCCACCAAAATTGGACAAGAACAAGTTGAATACAAGACTGAGCCACCTAACCCCACCACACCAAGCAGGTTTCCCCAGCCTCAGACTGTAACACTGTACAGGTCCATTGCAAAGCTAAAGGGGAAAAAGCTGCATTCCTCAGTCCCAGATCCTTAACAAAGGACTGGTTAACCACAACCCCAGGAAACCCCAATCCCATCTCACCTTACCAGACCACCTAGCCAACAGTGAAAAACAATCATGAGGCGGAATCAGTGGAAAAACTCTGGCAACATGAGCAATCAGAGTAGATGAACTTCCTCAAGAAATGATAAAGCAGATACAGCACAAGATCCTATTCACAAACAAATGGCTGAGATGACAGAAATTGAGTTCAGAATTTGGATAGCAAATAGGATCAACAAAAATGGAGAAATGATGAAATTAGAATTTAAAGCAGAAATTCAAAAGATGTCTCAAGAATCTAATGAATTTAAAGACAAAATGACCAAAGATTTTGACACCTTAAAGCAAGAATTTACAGCCCTCAAAGATCTAAAAAATACAGTAGAATCCCTCAGTAACAGAATGGAGCATGCAGAAGAAAGGATCTCCAATATTGAAGACAAAGCTTTTGAACTCTCCCAAACACACAAAGTGGAAAAAAAGTGCAGAACAAAAACGGATCATTCTCTCAGAGAGCTGGGATAATTCAAAGAGGTCTAATATTCGCCTTATAGGAATACCTGAAAGTTATGGGGTTGCTGCAAAGGATACAGATGCTTTGCTTCATGAAATAATTAAAGAGAATTTTCCAGACATGCCCAGAAATTCAGATAGCAGACAGTTTCAGAACATCGGCACAACTCAACCCAAATAAAAATTCTCATTGACACATTATAATTAATTTCACTAAAGTTAATATGAAGGAGGAAATTCTGAAAGCTGTAAGACGTAAGAAAACCATTACATACAAGGGGAAGAGCATTAGAATGACTGCAGATCTCTCCACTGAAACCTTTCAAGCTAGAAGAAGGTGGTCATCGACCTTTAATCTCCTTAAACAAAATAACTTTCAACCCAGGATCCTGTATCCAGCTAAACTGAGTTTCATCCATGATGGAGAAATTAAATACTTTAATGACATTCACATGTTGAAGAAATTTGCCATAACTACACCAGCTCTTCAGGAAATTCTCAGACCTATCCTCCACAATGAACAACACAATCCTCCACCACCAAAGTAAAATTACTCATAAATTTTTGACCAAAGTCTAACTTCCATAGTGGCAAAAGGATTAATGTCCACTGGACTTTTGAAAAATTCAATACCCAAAACTCTGTTGGGTTTATCATTACTCTCAATTAATGTGAATGGCTTAAATTGCCCTCTAAAGAGACACAG
>CAUYPK010086693.1:0-38762 GCA_963574355.1 Loris lydekkerianus | reverse complement strand
CTAAAAATAGACCTGCCTTTCGATCCTATAATTCCTCTTCTAGGTTTATACCCAGAAGACCAAAAGTCACAATATAACAAAGACATCTGTACCAGAATGTTTATTACAGGCCAATTCATAATTGCTAAGTCATAGAAGAAGCCCAAGTGCCCATCGACCCACGAATGGACTAGCAAATTGTGGTACATGTACACCATGGAATACTATGCAGCCTTAAAGAAAGATGGAGACTTTGCCTCTTTCATGTTTACATGGATGGAGCTGGAACATATTCTTCTTAGCAAAGTATCTCAGGAATGGAAGAAAAAGTATCAATGTACTCAGCCCTACTATGAAGCTAAATTGTAGCTTTCACATAAAGGCTATAACCCAACTATAGCACAAGACTATGGGGAAAGGGCCAGGGAAGGGGAAGGGAAGGGGGAGGTTTGGGTGGAGGGAGGGTAATGGGTGGGGCCACATCTATGGTGCATCTTAGAATGGGTACAGGTGATTGCACCAATGTACACAGCTATGATTTAACAATTAAAAAAAAAAAAAATCCGTGTGAACAAATAAGCCCTTTCTTTTGTAAAGCCATTTTGGTTTGAGAGTATTTGTTATCTGAACACCTTCTGTGCATTCAGCGATAATTCTGATTTTTTTCTGATATTTTGAGTGATGCAGAAATCATTGTCATGGGTTTCCCTAAATGTCAGTGACAACACATTTCTTAAAATGTAAATTTGTGGATCGTGACCATTGGAGGGGTACCAAGTTTATCCTGTGGGCATGTGAAATTTGTCAGAAGCTAGAACACATTTTATTTTGCATATTGAATATTGAAAGTGTTCCAGAAAGGAAAGCAAAAAAAAAAAAAAAAAAAAAAAAAAAAAAAAATCACCATGGAAACACAGTAGAATGCCCTTATTTTGTTTCCCTGAAAGAAAAATTCTAAAACTGGATAATGAGGTATAAAAGAGCAATACTGATTGTGCATCTGGCTTCCAGGAAGTGAGCTCAGGGTTTGTGCCCTGGGTGGCTCGGTGGTATTTAAAGCCTCGTTTCCTTTTTCTTGTAGGGAAAAGCTATAAAAAGGTGGTTTACCCATGTACATTGGCGCTTCCAAGACAGATCTGCCAAACAGCCTCGCGAGTTTTACTTTGTAATGTGACCTTTTTGGAGCTCCCTGCAAGTGTCAGAGCCAAGGATGAGTGGAAGCTGGAGGGGCTGGTGGGGGGGTCCTTAAGGTACTATCACACAATTTTTGGCACCTTGAATCCGGGAATAGTGTGACCAGGGTAAGTTTGAGTAGAATGATGCTGACAGATTGTAAAAAAGAGAAATGATATATAGTGAGTGAATTGATGTGTGTCAGAAAATAAGATCGAAAATAGAATCAAGCCAAGCAGCGTAATTGTAGTGAAAGTGGAGGCAAGCCAGTCGTCAACATGGGACCCAGCGGTAGCACCAAACAGGTCCCCTGGAGCTCAGCTCAGTGTCTGACCTCTAGATAGCCGCTATATGGGACTTCTGTGTCTCCCTCCTGGAGAAGTACCAGCCGCCAAATGGGACTTCTGTGTACCCCGTCTGCAGAAGCACCATCTACTACATGGGGCGGCTCCTGTGTGCCCCTCCTGGGGAAGCCCCAGCAGTCTGGCAAGGACCTTGGCACACATGTTCAGGAGAGGACAGGTGAAGCCCGGGTGAAGCCCTCAGGCATAGAACCCTGCTGACCCGGTTGGAATCCAGCTACTAATGATGTCGCTTGGGCAAGTTACTTAACCTCTGCAAACATCAGTTTCCTTGTCTGAGATGGTTATGATGGTAGCAACTCATAGGGTTGTTGTGAGGAATACGTGAGTTCATATGTAGAAAAGTTTAAGAGAAATACATTATCTGTTTACACAGTAAACACAGTTATCTTGATGATTCAAGAAACTACTTGAATCAGACTTTTTCTGAACTGAGTATGTCTACAAAGTGGCCAGCCAAGCAATTACTTTTTGTTGTGGTTGTTACTCTTTGATGAGTCAAAATGGGACGAATACACCTGCGGAAGGGATATATGGATTCCATCAGGCGGCATCATGTGGAATACTGACAGACAACTGAGGCCTAGAACATTCTGGCTTTTATTTAACATTTAGGAAAAGTGTGGCTGTTTAGCAAAGATGTATCAAAGGAACAGCTTGGAGAACAGTCAGTTCAAGAGTGGGGTTTCTGATGTGCGCCAAGTTCAGGGGTGGGTTTTCTGGTGTTATACCAGGAAAAGGAATTTATACTATTTCCTTTCTTTTCTTTCTTTCTTTTTTCTTTTCTTTCCTTTTTTTTGAGACAGAGTCACATTATGTCGCCCTCGGTAGAGTGCTGTGACATCACAGGTCACAGCAACCTCAAACTCTTGGGTTTAACTGATTTTCTTGCCTCAGCCTCCCAAGTAGTTGGGACTTTAGGTGCCCGCTACAATGCCCAGCTTTTTTTTTTTTTTTTTTTTTTGGTTGTAGTTGTTATTGTTGTTTGGCAGGCCCACGCTGGATTTGAACCTGCCAGCTCTGGTGTATGTGGCTGGCGCCCTAGCCGCTTAAGCTACAGGCGCCAAGCCATATCTATCTATCTATCTCTCTCTCTCTCTCTCTCTCTTTCTTTTGACAGAGTGTTACTCTGTTGCCCTGGGGAGAGTGCTGTGGTATCAACCTACCTCCCCATAAACTCTTGGGCTCAAGTGATCCTCTTACCTCAGCCTCCTGAGTAGAGTAGCTGGGACTCCAGGCGCCTGCCACAATGCCCAGCTCGATTTTTGTGTGTGTTTTTAGTACAGATGGTGTCTCCCTCTTGCTCAGGCTAGTCTCAAACTCCTGAGCTCCAGTGATCCACCTGCCGTGGCTGCCCAGAGTGCTGAGATTACAAGTGTGAGCCACCTTGCCCGGCCTAGTTTATGCTATTTTCTTTATCTTTTCTTAGCTCAAGTGGCCATTCATTGTAGCAATATGCTATGCTGAGACACTTGTAGCTTTTGATTCCAAGCTTTTAGATTATCTGGGCTTTCCTTTTTCCCAAATTCTGGAGAGTGATGAAGAATTAGCTAGCAGAAGGTATAAAAAGAATAAAACACTATGTAACTTCTGAGACATAAATTGTTATCCATGACAATTAAATAAATACTCACATATACCATATGTTTTAAAAAGTTAAACAATATTTGTTTTCATTTGTCTTATTATAGATGATAAAACTGTAGAAAATAGAACATGCAGATAAATACAAAGAATGAAATAGGATCATAATACTTTCATGCAGAAATCTACTTCCCTGAACATTTTCTAAGTACAAATATTTATTTAAATGGGGCTCATATGCTTTCCATTTTAAAATATATTGTAAACACATTTCCTTTACAATGAATATATATTCATGATATTATTGAGCAATTCATTAAAAAAATCAAAAGTTAGACCAAAAGAAGTATTTAATCATCATTCTATTATCAACATGCAGATTGTTTCCAATTTTTATAAACATGATCTAAATAGCAAGACTTGACTCTTGCCAGCCGTGCACGACAATGAGACTCCTTCAGCTTAAAGGGTTATTTATTTCAAAAGCAAAAGAAGCATCTTCTCTCTGCACATGTATTTCAAGGAGGACCGTTTTCTCATGAAGGAATGGTTTCCTTCAGCATTTGATGAAAAACCCATACCATTTTTGTGGACGAGATATACCTAAGTAATGAGCAAAGGAAGGACAGATAATGACTTGGGAATCTATACTTGGTGACTATTTCATAACTTTTGCCAGTTAAAAATGGATGTTCAGTTTCTGAAAACATGTATCTATATGAGAGAGAGAGGACAGAGAGAGAGAGAGAGAGAGAGACTTGTACATGAAGGTTCATGGAAGCATTATTCACAATAGCCCCAAAGTAGAAAAGCCCAGACGTCCATGAGCCAGTGAAAGGATAAACAAAAGGTAATATCCCCATACTGTGGAATACTGTACTGCTTAGCAATAAAAAGGAATGAACTGCCGATATGTGCTATGCCGTGGATGAACCTTGAAAACAGTGTCCTAAGTGAAAGAAATCAGATGCAAAAGACTGGACATTATATTCTGCTATTTATCCATAATGTCCAGAAAAGGTAGTTTTACAGGGAGAGAAGGCAGATGGCTGGTTGCCTGGGCTGGAGAGGGATGTGGGTATTAATTGCTCACAGGAATGAGGAGTCTTTGGGGGTGATGGAAATGTTCTAAAACATGATGATGTAATGATGGTTGCACAGCTTTATAAATTCACTAAAAATTATTGAATTGGACGTTTACGATGAGTAGATTTTATAGCATGCAGATTATGTATCCATAAACCTGTTTTCTTTTCTTTCTTTCTTTTTTTTTTTTTTTTTAAAGAATAAATGAAGTGTGTTTGGTTGTCGATATGTTGGAAAGGAAAGTGGTAGGACATCTTCAGTACTTTCTGTTTTCAGCGGGATGAGGCCCGTGTGCAGGTCTCTTGGGTGGTTCCATGTCCAGGTTCATCCCACAAAAGCTGCCTCTCCCAGGCCACCTAAGTTCAACCCCAGTGAGATCAAAGTTGTGTATCTGAGGTGCACCAGTGGCAAAATCTGAGCACGTCTGCCCTGGCTTCCAAGATCAGTCCCCTGGATCTGTCTTCAAAAACTGTTGCTGAGGATGTTGCCAAGACAACCAGTGACCAGAAGGGTCTGAGGATTGCAGGGAAACTGACCATTAAAACAGGCCCAGATTGGAGTGATGCCTCTTGTTTCTGCCCTGATATCAAAGCCCTCCAGGAACCCTTTGAGGGTCAGAAAGAAACAGAAAAACATTAAACTCAGTGGGTTGTCAACAATGCCCAACAGATGCGGCACTAATCTTTAGCCAGAGAACTCTCCGGAACCATTAAAGACATCCTAGGGACTGCTCCACCTGGGGCTGCAATGTTGATGCCACCCCCCTCATGACAGCAGAGCTGACATCAGCAGTGTTGCCCTGGAATGCCCAGTTAGTTCAATACAAAGGGAAATATTTCAATGAAGGATCATTTGACAACCAACCAACCAACCAAACAAAGGGACATCATCAGAAGGTCCCAACCTGACTGCTCGACAGAATCTCATGGGGAAAAAAAACAAAGGACAAAGAGTCCTGGGCCTGCCCCTACCTTTGGGGTCCCCGTTTTCAATGATCTTCCCAGGGGGCTGTCACGGCAAGCCAGGGTGGAAACCAGGGACCACTTCATGTGAGCTGTCGCTCTGATCCTGAACTGTTTATTCTCAAATGTACAAAGACGCCCACAGGTGCTGATTTCACCTCCTCTTCTGGTGTATACTGAGCTCCCCGTGGTTTACCTTATAGCTTTTCTTTTGCTCAAAGCTGGACTTGGTGCCTCTTTGCATTTATCTTAAGGAACTGAGTCACCCCAGAAGCATCAGCAGCACCATGATTTTTATTTTTTTCTTGAAAGACAGAAAGGAAGCATTAGCCACAGAGCAAACACCATTCCTGCTCCCCTAAATCCTGGTGTCCCTTTCTGTGACCTTTCTGCTATCTTTCTTCCTTATCCCTCTTGCTCCCCAGTTTTCCAAAGCTTGGGTGACCCCATTGGGTCTGGCCTTTTGCTCAGCCTGTGTCTGAGAGGAAGCCAGCTCCTCAGGCTGGGTCGCCTTTCTGTCTCTCTGGAATCTGGGGGGGAAGGGTGCAGAGGAGCCCTTTGTTGCTTATGGCCATGCATGTGTGTGCCCTGCTTAGTTCAACTCAAGCATCAAATAGTTCCAGAGTGAACGCAGTGCGTGAGAGGGCTGCTGGGCGCGGTGTGTGACCGTACCAAGTGATGGATTCTCAGATGGTATCTGAGAACCTAGGCTTCGGAGTCCAACTAAGGTTGCCAGATTTAGCAAATAAAAACACACGATGCCCAGTTAGGTTTGAGTTGCAAATGAATCACAAACATCTTTATTAGAAATGTCCTTTTTATCTGAAATTTGAATCTTAACTTTGGATCCTATATTTTTACTGGGAAACCCTAAATGGCTGTCCGACCTGGCTTCCCTCTCCGTTACCCTACTTGAGTACTTAGGAATTCAGGAGATTACTTAACATCTTTGAACCTTGGTTTCCTTATCTGAAAATTAGGGTAAATAGTGCCTAGAAATGTAAGCTCCTCTCCTTCTCGGGGGACTCTTAAGCTTATGGGGAACAGTGGTTAGCCTTAGATGCTGAGTTTAAAACTTATGCTTACAATAACTAAGAAAATGCCAGGAAGGCTATGTTAACCAGTGTGATGAAAATGTGTCACGCGGTCTATAAAACCAGTATATGGTGCCCCATGATCGCATTTATATACACAGCTATGATTTAATTTAAAAAAAAAAAAAAAAGAAAGCTGACTTTTTTTTCACCAGAATGACATTTTTATTGAGGGCAGCTCATCATTTGTCCAAATGATTTGTATGAACAGGGAAAGGAATGGGTTGGACCCTTTTCAGGTTCCCCTTTTTTTCTTACAGGTGAAGGCAGGGGATTTGAAATTTCCCAAGGCCGCCTGGGACCTGGCAGAATCCACCACTGTATGAGAACAGTTGGTTTAGCAGAACGTGCTTTGCAGATCATGTGTGAACGGGCATCACAAAGAGTAGCCTTTAAGAAGAAACTGTATGCGCATGTAAGGGTGATCACTTACTGGAATTTCTACAGCCCAGTGTCCACGCTAACATTGGACAGAGACACTGCATATGAAAGTTTTCCTCTACATGCACAAAGTGATTATTTTCCAAAAGGCATATTTATGTCTATATTTAAATATGATTATGTTGGCCAGGCATGATGACTCATGCCTATAATCCTAGCACTCTGGGAGCCAAGGTAAGTGGATTGCTTGAGCTCAGGAGTTTGAGACCAGCCTGAGCAAGAGCAAGACCCTGTCTCTACTAAAAATAGAAAAGTAAACTGGGCATTGTGATGGGTTCCTGTAGTCCCAGCTACTTGGGAGCCTGAGGCAAAAGAATCATGTCAGCCCAAGAGTTTAAGGTTGCTGTGAGCTATGACACCATAGCACTCTAACCAGGGTGACAGAGTGAGACTCTGTCTCAAATAAATAAATAGCAGCATAGTCTGATGAGTGGGATTTATCTTCATGAAAAGTGAAATAACTTCTAAAGTGCTTCAACACCTCAGCACACAAGAGTGTGGATACTTCCTTTGCTTCACCTTTCTCAGAGTCTCATTCTCTAGACAGTCCAGTGCATTAGAGGTCTCTGTGGACATGAAGAGGCTGTCAGAAGGAAGAGGGATTTGCCTTGTCTTTGGTTTCCTAGAAAGAAACTAGGAAAGTTAAGTATAAAGATATTGGAGGAGATTTAAAGATGGAATGGACTGCCTCAGGAGGACTTGAGTTCCCTATCACTGGAGAAATCCAAGTACAAATGGGACCAGAATGGGATGTTCATGATTTGTTAAATTTTGATCTATCAATTATATACTACCAAGTCTGTTGTTTACAAAGCACTATTAACATAGTTACACATAATCAAAATTAGGAAATATCGATTGAGAGAAAAAAAGAAGAATCATTTCAGAATTATTTGGAAAACATTTTACAGCAAGTAGGATACCCAAATAATCTTCCTTCTAAATTTTAAGAATTCAAGAAAGTCTGGGAACAGGGCTCACACTTGTAATCTCAGCACTTTTGGAGGCCAAGGCAAGAGCATCACTGGAGGCCAGGAGTTTGAGAGCAGACTGAGTGACATAGCAAAACCCCATTTTTATGAAAACTTTAAGAAATAGCTGGCTATGGTGGCATGCACCTGTAGTCCCAGCTACTCAGGAGACTGAGGCAGGAGGATGGTTTGAGCCCAAGAGTTCAGGCTACATGAGCTATGATGATGCCACTACATTCTAGCCTGGGTGACAGACTTTGTGTCAAATAAATAAACGAGTGAGTCAAAGAATGAAGGCAAGAATAATTGTTATTAAGCATTTGCTGTTTATTGTTGCTAACATGTTAGTGTTAAGTCAAATTTGTGATAGAGCCACATTCGTGTTTGTTGGGCATGTATATTTTAGCACATTGGTCTCCTTGTAAAGTATATTTATGGCCATCTTGTAAAATTTTGGAGTGTATTTTTTACCTTAAATTCTTTTAAGTTTGCTTTTAGTGAAGTGTTATTCAGCATATATAGGATTTATTTGTATTATTGGTTTTGTAAACAATTCAGCCTGCCTCATGACACCACACCTGGGGCTGATTTGTGGGGAACCCCTTTAGTATACGGTGAGGGCAAAGGTTCTGCGGTTGGGGGGGGGGAGGTAAGACAGTGTGACCTGGTAGGGCCATGGGTGCAGCCCTGCCGTTCCTGAAAAGGGACTAAAGGGTTGCTCATGGCACCCATCATTCCTTCTTCCCCTCTTTGTTCAAGTTTGTCACGCAGACTCGAGCAGGAGGAAGGGCAGACACAGTAAAGTGGACAGACAGACATCTTGAATGTACAAAAGCACTCTGCCTGGGTGCTGCTTGCACGCAGATTAGTTTAATATATACTAGAGAGACATTTCCTCCACCCTTTAATGTGTCATGTAGAGCAAGTCTGGGCTCTTTAAAAACTTGCCTTTCTTCACTGGAAACTTCTCATATCTGGCACAATTGAAATGATCTGGCAGAAACAGAAAGAGATGTTGGAGCATGTCATAAACAAAAATGTGGGCCAGGGATTTTGTTCTAATTTGTGAAAGGAATATTCCATTTCCCTGAATTTGGAGAATCCTTCCAGCTGCCTTCTTAATTTTTCCAGGCTGTAAAGCACAAACTTCTCAGTCAATGTTCTGGCTTATTCTGGCTTAGTAATTTGGCGGTTCCCTAGAACATTCAGTTTCTAACCACTTAATGCTTTTCAGTAAAATCTAGGGATCCTTAGAGACCCAGCTGAGAATGTCCTTTCTTCTAAAGTGGATAAGTAAATGCATTTTGAATCTGTTCATGAAGTTAAAACCAGTTTTACAGCCATCAAAAAAATATTCATCGACTGCTGTCAGCTTGTTTGAAATTGGTAACTCTGAGTTTTAACCTCTAAGGCAGTGCCATTCAATAGAAATATGCTGTGAGCCACCATGTAATTTTAAATTTGCTAATAGCAGCATTAAAAAAAAAATAAAAGGAAACAGATGAAGTTAATTTTAATAATGTATTTTATTTAACCCAATATATGCAAAATGTTATCACTTGAATGTAAAATCAATATAAAAATACTAAGGAGATATTTTACATTCTTTTATTATTCAAAATCATGTGTATATTTTACACTTGTGATATATCTCAATTCAGATGAGGCATATTTCAAATGCTCAATAGCCACATGTGGTTAGTGGCTGTCACGTTTAACAACATTGCTCTAGACCGTGGAGGGGTCCTCAAATTACAGCCCACGGACCACATGCTGAGATGTGATTGTATTTGTTCCCGTTTTATTTTTTTACTTCAAAATAAGATATGTACAGTGTGCACAGGAATTTGTTCATAGTTTTTTTTAAACTATAGTCTGGCCCTCCAACGGTCTGAGGAACAGTGAACTGGACCCCTGTTTAAAAAGTTTGAGGAACTCTGCGTAACTCTAATCAAATATCCCTGTTGAAGAGCAGACATGGCCAAGCGTAAAAATGGCTGGGAAGGTTAATGTGGCTTGAATGAAAATACCCATTACAGTCAACCAGAAGCATTTAGTAGGTCTCTTGGGTTTCTGTGCTGAATTCTGGTGTGGTTGCTTGTGAGATTTATGATAAGAATTGGTGTTTATATTCTTCTGTTCATCCTCTCTCTTTTCTTTCAAGTTCTGACAAATGGGGAATCCTCAGGGGATGTTCTCCAAACTAAAAGAGAAGCAAGTATCAATTTGTTTTCATTAAACTTTTCCTTCTGAGACAATTGTAGATTCACATATAAACATAAGAAATAATACAGAGAGATCTCTTATACACTTTTACCCAGTTTCCCCCAATGGTAACATCTTGGGAAACAGTAATACACTATCAGAACCAGGACGTTGTCATTGATACAGTTGAACACAGAACATTTCCATCCCTACAAGGATCCTTCGTGTTGCCTTTTATACCTGCCCACTTTGCTCTCACTCCACTTCCTCATTAACTTCTCCCAACTACTACTTTGTTCTTCATTTTTATAATTTTTTCATTCCAGGAATGCATCATACAGTATGTAAACTTTTAGGATCGGCTCTGTCTTAATTCTTTGGAGATGCATCCAGGCTGTATCTATCAATAGGTCTTCCTTTTCATTGTCAAGTACTATTCCTTGTATGGATGGATGTACTACTGTGTGTTTAACTGTTTACCTGTTGAGAGACATCTGGGTTGTTTCCAGTTTGGGGCTGTTACAAATAAAGCTGCAATAAACAAATATGTGTAGGTTTTTGTGTGAACTTAAGTTTTCATTTCTCTGAAATAAGTGCCCAATAATAATTACTAGATCATATGGTAGTTGCGTATTTAGTTTTTTAAGAAACCACCAAACTCTTTTCTGTTTTTCATTCTCATCAGCTGTGTATGAGTGATCCAGTCTCTTCACAACCCTCCTCAATGTAGTGCTGTCACTATTTTTTTACTTTAGCCATTCAAAGATATGTTATTAATACATAAAATTATACAATGTAATTGATATTTTAGGTCTTAACAAGATTTTTGTTTCATAAATTTTCTCTATTTTTTTTTGTTTTCAATTTTATTTACTTCTCTTTTAAAACTATTTTCTTTGACTTTATTTGGGATTATTTTACTCTTCTTTTCCTAGGTTATTGAGGTGGGTAACATAGATTATTGATTTGAGACTTTTCCTTTTGTCAAATATAAGCATTTAGAGCTATAAGTTTTCCTCTCTGCACTTTTTTTTTTTCTAAGACAGAGCCTCAAACTGTCACCCTGGGTAGAGTGCTGTGGCATCACAGCTCACAGCAACCTCCAACTCCTGGGCTCAAGTGATTCTTCTGCCTCCACCTCCCAAGTAGCTGAGACTACGGGCGCCTGCCACAATGCCCAGCTATTTTTTGGTTGTAGCCATCATTGTTGTTTGGCGGGCCAGACTGGATTCAAACCCGCCAGCTCAGATGCATGTGGCTGGCACCTTAGCTGCTTGAGCCACAGGCGCCAAGCCCCTCTCCGCACTTTTTGCCTTTGTCTCACAAATTTTCAAATGTTGTATATTCATGATCACTCAGATCCATGTATTTTTAAATTTTACTTGAGACTCCTCCTTGATCCATGGATTATTTAGAAGTGTGTTACTTAATATCAAGTGGTTTGCAGATTTTCCTATTTTCTTTCTGTTGTTTATTTCTAATTTGATCTCATTGTGGTTATGAAAGAAACTTTGTATTATTTCAATTCTTTTAAATTTGTTTTATGGCCCAGAATATGGTTTATCTTGCTATATGTTTTGTGGAGACTTGGAAAGAATATGCATTCTGTTGTCATTGTGTTGCATGACCAGAGACACGAAAGAACAGCAGCTTTGCCGTGGGTATAAACTCACTCCTGCAATTATTAAGGGCAATCAAGAAACAGACTACACAATATGGGATGGCGTGTAGTGAAGTTCTTTATTCAGGGATTTGATTTTATACACTTCTAGTCATGTACACACTTAATCTATCATCTTTTAGTTTCACCATTACCTCATTTTACCTATCTGAAATTAACTTGTAAAGAAATATCCTGTTACCACATCAACACAATCACTTCTGCAGTAAACATCCTCTTCTAGACACTGACTAATCTCTGGGGAAGGTATCTAAATAAAGATCACAAAGAAGAAAGCAGTCACACTCTTCCACAGTTATTGGAAGAGTACCTTCAAGCGTTCACTCAGTTTACTCAGTATGAAGTAACGACTGTGTCTTTCCTCAGGGCACAGCACCTTTAGACCTTTGACAATATGTTTTTAACATATGTCAACCCTCTGGCCCGAATCTCTGAGGAAGAGCAGCATGCCCTTTGGCCTCAGGCTTCATGGGGTGCACAACTTCAGAGAATTGGCTTGTGGAATTTTAACTCTAGGCAAGCTAACTCTGCATGTGTCCCAGGGGGGTCCAGGTCCCCTAAGCCTCTGGAAGAATAGCAAGCCATTTTAAACTCACACTGAGTTCACTTTGTGTGCTTGATGTAGGATATATTTATTTCTAAATATTATCCTACATCATGGGGTGGAGAATTCTATAAATGTCAGTTAGATCCTGTTAGTTGATGATGTTGTTGAGTTCCTCTATATCTCCACTGATTTTCTCTCCAGTGCAATCAATTGTTGACAGAAAGAGGTTGTGAAGTCTCCAACTATAATTGTGTATTTATCTACTGCTTCTTTGACTTCTATCAGTTTTTTATTTACATTTTCAGAAGCTCTGATGTACAATACAAATACATTTAGGATATCTACATCTTCTTGATGAATTGATCTTTTTAGCATTAACATAATGGCATCTCTGGTAATATTCTTTGCTCTGGAATTCTACTTTATCTGATGTTAACTAATATTTACAAGATATATTTTTTACGTTTTGTTTTTTGGGGGGTTTTTTGGTTCTCAATCCACCTACATTGATATGTTAGGGCTAAAATGTTTGTTACTGTTTGTTCACTCTGTTTTTTGTTTGTTATCTCTGTTCTCTTTTTCTGTATTCCTGTGAATAGATTTAACATTTTAGAACTCCATTTTGACTTATTTATAGTAGTTCTTCAGTGTATCTTTGTATAACTCTGTTAGTGATTGCTTTAGGTACTATATACACATGTTTATCTATCTATTCAGATACATTATTATTAGAGTCTACTGGTGTCTATTGGTGTCATCATTTTACCAGTCTGAGTAAAATATAGAAGAAATTTTACCTCCCATTATGTCTCTTAACTTCTCCCATTTATAATTGTCTTAACTATTTTCTCTAAATACATTTAGAACAGTATCAGTGTTATCATTTTACTTTAACCATCATACATAATTTAAAAAATTTTAAGAGAAGAAAAACTAATTATACTAACCACATTTTTGTTACTGTGTTCTTTTTTCCTTCCTGATTTTCAAAGATTTCTTCTTTTATCCTTTCTCTTCTATTTAGAGAACTTCCATTAGCCCTTCTTTTAGGGTCTAAACATATATATATGTGTGTGTGTGTGTGTGTGTGTGTGTGTGTGTATTTTTGTTTGTTTGTTTTAGAGACAGAGTCTCATTCTGTTGTCTTGGGCAGATTGCCATGGCATCATAGTTCATAGCAACCTCAAACTCTTGGTCTCAAGTGATCTTCTTGCCTCAGCTTCCTGAGTAGCTGGGACTACAGGCACCTGCCACCAGTACCCAGCTAGTTTTCTATTTTTAGTAGAGACAGGGTTTTGCCCTTACTCAGGCTGGCCTCAAACTCCTGAGCTCTAGCAATCCACCTGCCTCACCCTCCCAAAGTGCTAGAATTACAGCCATAACCCAACACCCCCAGCTTCTTTTAGGGTCTATAAGGTGATCAATTCTGTTTTCCTTCCTCTGAGAATGTTTTGATATCTCTTTCATTCCCAAAAGATGTCCTTACTGGATATAGGATTCTATGTTGACAATTCTTTTCTTTCAGCACTTAAATAATATTATGCTGGGTGGTGCCTGTGGCTCAGTGAGTAGGGCACCAGCTCCATATACCAAGGGTGGCGGGTTTGAACCCAGCCCTGGCCAAACTGCAACAAAAAAATAGCTGGGCATTGTGGCGGGCACCTGTAGTCCCAGCTACTTGGGAGGCTGAGGCAAGAGAGTCGCCTAAGCCTACAAGCTGGAGGTTGCTGTGAGCTGTGACACCACAGCACTCTACTGAGGGTGATAAAAAAAAATAATAATAATAGTATTATGCTGCTTCTGTCTGTGTGCTTGTGTGTGTGTGTGTGTGTGTGTGTGTGTGTGTGTGCACATGCACATCTGTGTGTTTCCCCCATTAGTAAGGTGTTATTTTTTCACCTTATGGATGCTTTCGAGATTTGTTTTGGTGGGGACTTGGTTAGGGCAGACGGGGTCTCACCCTGTCACCCAGGCTGGCATATAGAGGGGCAGTCATAGCTCATTGCAACCTTCAATTTCTAACTTCAAAGTATCCTTCCACCTCAGCCTCTTGAATAGCTGGGTCTACAGGTACAGCTAAGTATTTTGGGTATTTGTAGAGATAGGGTCTCACTATATTGCCTAGGCTGATCTTAAATTCCTTGGCTCAAGTGATTGTCCCTCATCAACCTCCCAAAGTACTGGGATTACATAAGCCACTGTTTCTGACCTTTATCTTTATTTTTCAGAAGTTTCATTTTGATGTTTGTTGAATATGGATTTCTTGGATTTATTCTGCTTGGAATTTGCCTAGTTTTTTTTAAATCTATACCTTAGATCTCTTACCAAATTTGGGGAGTTAAGTATTTAGCCATTATTCCTTCATGTACTTTTCCAGCTCTGCCCTTTCAATTTGTTTCAGGTGGGTTTACAATTGCTCATAGAGCAGTTTTATCATGGTTACTTTAAAATTTTGTCATAAATTCAAATATTTCTGTCATCTCAGTGTTGGCATCTACTAATGTTTTTCGATTCATTTTGACATCTTCCTTGGTTTTGGATGACGAGTGATTTTTTTTTTTTTTTTTGGCAGTTTTTGGCTGGGGCTAGGTTTGAACCCACCACCTCTGGTATATGGGACTGGCACCCCTACTCACTGAGCCACAGGCGCTGCCCTGGATAATGAGTGATTTTTATTAAAACCTGAACATTTTCACATTATGTTGTGAGTCTCTGGACCTTTTTTAAATTTAAACCTTACATTTTAGCTGACTTTCTTTGATACCACTCTGTCACAGGAAGGAGTGGCATAACTACATTACTGCTAGGCAGAGACAGAAGTCCAAGTTCCCCACTCTTTCTCCATTGAGACCCGATGAGAGTGGTATCCCCAGACTGCCAGGTAGAATGAAAATTCAGGCTCTCAGTTGGTCTCCACTAACAGTTCTACTAACAGTGAAGAGTGCGAGGGATTATTACCAGTGGCCAGTGGAGAAGAAAGCCCCAGCTCCTTACTTGGCATTGTCAGATACCACCCTGGCAGGGGTGTTGGGGTACTTCATTGCAGCACTGAGGTCAGGAGTTTGAGTCCAGTCTGGGCAACATAACAAGAACCTCTCATGAAAAATAATAATAATACATGCTACATGATTCCACTTACATGACATTCTGGAAAAGGCAAAACTTTAGCAATGGCAAACTTGGTTTCCATCAATGGTCCCCAGATGTTAGGGATGATAGAAGGGTATGAGTGAAAGGGGAAGTATCAGAATGTTTTGTGGGAATATGGAACCGTTCTGTGTCTTGATTGTGGTTATACCAATCTATACATGTGTTAAAATTCATAAAACCAAAGAAAAAAGGTCATTTTTAGTAATTAAATAACAATAACACAACAAAGGATTTCTGGACCATCCCCACCCTGAAATTGTGCTGACCTTTATTTAGTTTGTCTATCAGCAGCTCCACCACCTTACATTTAGCCAAGTTTTCAATGAGAGCGTGCAGGAGGGCCAATGAGGAGAAGTTTGGCATCGAGACAGTTGCTAAGTTCAGCCATCTTAACCATAGACATTCGGACATCCAAAATAAATGATTTTTCTAAGCAAATTAAATTTCTTCCTAAAAATCTTCTAATTTTAACTGTAACATTACACAGGTATGTGGCTAGGCTAGTATACTTGTACATTAAATGAATTAACTCTTCCATTTCAAAATACATAGAGTACGGCTTGTGAACAATCCTCAGCTTAGAGAGGGTTTTCACTGGACAAGGCTGTGGATACCACCTTAGCTCCTCCTTCCTTTTGCTCCCTGCAGGAGGCTGTGGCTCATTGGATTGCTGAAAGCCGCATTGCCATTGAGGAGATCCGCCTGTTGACCCTGAAAGCTGCCCACAGCATGGATACTCTGGGCAGTGCTGGTGCTAAGAAGGAGGTGAGCCCCCCCACCCCCAGTGGCTGAGCCTCCTCCAGTTCTCTCGGTCACTGCACATTTCACTGTGCATGCACCTTGATGGCGCTCAGAATATTGGAAGCCCCATGTGATTTTGGCTTAAAGATTGTATCTGTCACTAGCAAGTAATTTTCAGGATGCAGAATATTTCTAGCATTCTTCAGATGAAGCAGCAAGGAACAGGAAAATCAGTTTTTTTGTTTTTTTGTTTTTTTTTTTTTAGAGACAGGGTTTCATTTTGTCGCCCTCGGTAGAGTGCTGTGGCATCACAGCTCACAGCAACCTCCAGCTCTTGGGCTTAGGAGATTCATTTGCCTCAGTCTCCCAAGAAGCTAGGACCACAGGCACCTGCTACAATGCCTGGCTATTTTTTTGTTGCAATTTGGCTGGGGCCGGGTTTGAACCCATCACCCTTGGGATATGGGGCCAGCACCCTACTCACTGAGCCACAGGTGCGGCCCAAGGATGAAGTTTTCTTTTCTTTTCATTTCTTTTCTTTTCTTTTTTTTTTGAGACAGTCTCACTTTATTGCCCTTGGTAATACCATGGCGTCACAGCTCACAGCAACCTCCAACTCCTGGGCTTAGGGATCACAGGCACCTGCCAGAACACCCAATTATTATTGTTATTTTGGCCGGGGCTGGGTTTGAACCCACCACCTCTGGCATATGGGGCTGGTGCCCTACTCCTTGAGCCACAGGGCACCACCTGCTCCTGATTACTTTTTATTGCAGTTTGGCTGGGCCTGGTTTGAGCCCACAACCCTCGGTATATGGGGTCAGCACCCTACCTATTGAGCCACAGGTGCCGCCCTCGGAGCAGGAAAATCTTAGGCTTTCTACAGCCCTGGGATTAGTTGTACCCACTATGCCCCTTGCTGCTAGCCTTGTGACCATGGGCAAAGCACCCAACTTTTCCGCCAGTGGGCTAGGGTTCCTGTAAAGAGTCACCAAGAGGATGTACGTGGAATACGCTGCATGAGTGCCACAGAGAGAATGTTTCTAAAAGGCATCTGGTGTCCCCTGCCATCTTGTTTCTGGCTTATACAGAACAAAGACAAAATTGTTTAATTCTGAAAGTCCTGTTAAAAAAAAACTGATTAGTGGAGCAAAAACCCTTGAATTTTTGTTATGATCCCTGTGGTGATGTGTGTGATTTATTGGCCGCCTTAAATTCTTTTGGAAATGAGGCAATTTATAAATAAATGAATAAAATGTGACTTGGAAAAGATGTCTCTTTCCAGAGAGTCCGTATTAACTGCCTTACAGCAGGATCGCTACGTTGGCTTTCATTGGGGATACTGTTTGAGTGATGACTTGAATATGGAAAAATTTCCTTATTTGGTTTCACAAACAAAATACAGAGTATGTCAAATTCTGCTGCATTGTGTCTCATCTAAGACAGAGGCATTCTTTCCATATCTTGCTTATGTAGATTGCAATGATCAAAGTGGCTGCCCCACGGGCTGTCTGCAAAATCATTGACCGGGCCATCCAGGTGTGTGGAGGTGCTGGCGTTTCCCAGGATTATCCTCTGGCTAACATGTAAGTAGATGTCATTTAAGAACCATCTACATTTGACAGCTGGATGCAGTGGCTCATGCCTATAATCCTAGCTCTTTGGGAGGTCAAAGTGGAAGGATCACTTGAGGCCAGGAGTTTGAGACCATCCTGAGCAAGAAGAAGATTCCATCTCTACAAAATATGGAAAAATCAGCTGTGGCAGAGGCATCTCTAGTTCTGTAGATGTTTCTTTGGGCTTGGGAGGTCAAAGTGGAAGGATCACTTGAGCCCAGGAGTTTGAGATTGCAGTGAGCTATAATGATGCCACTATATTCTAGCCTGGGTAACAGAGAATGAGACCCTGCCTTAGAGAAGAAAAAAAAGAAGTATCTACATTTGATAGGCTTGGAGTTTAAAAATCTATAGATGCAAATTACTAACTTATTTGAAAGTGTAAATGAAGGCTAAATGAAGTGTTAGAGGTACGTTAGCACAGAGTTCAGCATCAGGATTAGTTGTGCTTACGATTATAATCATCTCTTCACTCCAATATGTTAACATTCACGCTAAGGGCCCACTGTAGGCTCCTGGGCTATAGACACAGCATGGAGTTCTCTGAAACAGAAAGAAGGGGAAAGGTGCAGAGATAGCCACGGAGACAGTTTACTAGCCACACAGCCAGGCTGCAGCTGAATTGGCAATAGTGCCAGTGACTATCTTATATCCAGATTCTGATTGTGGGGGCCAAGAAGGAACATTGTACATTCCCCATCTTTCTATCTCCACACATAGTCACAGTGTTACCTTTCATATCATACCGGAGATAGAGTCTCGTGCCTCATCAACTTTTAACCCCAAGAAAGAACTATCTAATATGAAACCACACACTGTTTGTGGCTAACCTAAGATAGCTCTAAATTCTAGCAACTTCTAGTAACCTGTAGCAAACCAAAAATGGGATTAATCTCACTGTACTTTGCCACTTAATTTTCCCAAGTTGGAACTTTAAAATGACATTTCAGAAGCCCTTTGGCTTATTTTCCTTGTACTTTTTCTCCTACTTTGGTGGGATTTCGAGAATTAATATAGTCTTAGCTAAGAATCAGAGTGACCGATGTTAAAGTGCCATGTTGCTCTTGATAATTCCTGTGATTCCTGCTCCTCTTTTTATCCAGGTATGCCCTGTCTAGAACTCTGCGGTTAGCAGATGGACCTGACGAAGTCCACCTCTCAGCAATTGCAAAGATGGAGCTGCAGGACCAAGCCAGAGGGTTGACAGCCAAGATGTAAGGAGAGTGACACTGCCACCTCCCACAGGCAGACGCTCTCCTTTATACAGACTTAACTGACTGCAACATTTGAATCTCACATTTTTGCAGCATTTTTAGCACAGGGTTAATTACTTGTGGTTAAAAATTTTAGCATCTGTTTTGATCGGTGGTTTTTGTAATCTTGAGGGACACACAGGAAAGTAAACAAGAAATTCTGTAGCTCTTGTCACCCACTCTGGTGCCCAGGTGGCTTAGCGTTTACTTTTTAAACATGCTATGTAAAGAGATCACAAAATAAATTGGAGAGCTAAGCATAGGCATAAAAATATTTTCACTTTTTGAATTTTAGGAATTGTCCGTGTAAGTAATTAACTCCTGGAATATTTCTTCATTACTTTGAAAACAATAGAGAGGGACCCCATTTTAACAGTCTGTTTAGGGGGCAGTTTAACACTTAGTAGTAATGTTTGCACTGGAGAGAAGCAGGAGTGACGGGATGCTTTAGAATTTATGTAATTACAAGCCTCTTCCTAATTCAGCAGGAAGCATTTCTGCATCAAATCTGAATGCAGTTTAAAGTTTACTAGAACACATGGCATCTTGGGAGAAAATGTCATTAAAGACCATTTCAGTTTATAAAATGTTGATGAGAACAGTAGACAGTTTCAGCTACAAAAAGTTCTTTCATTTTGAGAAGATACTAAAGACAGTCTGCTCTGAATGCCATCATGTTAACACAACACCCAGTGCAAACATGCTGGGGCTATTTACATCAGCTTTGTCCACACAGCCATTGACCACATGTGCCTCTTGAGTACTTGGAATGTGGCTGGTACAACTGAAGAACTGAATTTTTAATTTAAAAACTTATTTTCGCCAGGTACAATGGGTCCTACCTGTAATCCTAGCACTCTGGGAGGCTATGCTTGTCCAAGAGAGTAGCCAGTTAAGGATCTCCTGAGCTCAGGAGTTCAAGACCAGCCTAAGCAAGAGTGAGACCCTGTCTCTACTAAAAATAGAAAAACTAGCTGGGCATCATAGTAGGCGCCTATAGTCCCAGCTACACAGGAGGCTGAGGCAAGAGATTGAGGTTGCTGTAAGCTATGATGATGCCATGGCACTCGATCCCAGGTGATAGAGTGAGACTCCAAAAATAAAAATAAATAATTTTTATTTTAAATATCAATTCTCAACTCAGTTAGTGAAAAACTTTTAAGTATGTTTGGAATAACTTGGATATATGAGCAAACATTTTCAACTGTAAATTTTATGAAATCTAAATACTGAGCAAGTACTTTGAATGAAAAGTTACCATCCTAAAAGTGTAAAGTGTAAAATATATACTAGATTTTGAAGACTCACCACGAAAAAAAAATGCTTTCTTATATTGAATATACCTTGAAATTATATTTTGGATATAATGAGTTAAATAAAATATCAAGATTGATTTCAGCTGTTTCATATTACCTTTTCATGTGGATGCCATTGGAATAGTACCTTCTAAAATTTTTGATTTAAAATTATTTTTATTCCTAAAAATATTTAACTTTATTAGAAAGTATACACATCACATGAATTTTCTATGTTCAGAGACTTTTTCAATCAAATTTGAATTTCTCCTTGGGGTGGGGAGCAGGAATTTGACAAAAACCTGGGCTCTGACCCCTAGGGTGGTGTGTGGGCCTTGTAAACATTTGCTGCTGATCCTTAACCTCTCTGTGCCTGATTTTTCTTTCTCAACATTGAGATTACTTTCTATTCCTAGAGAGGACCCTTACCTACTGAGGGTCTATCCTGAGAATTACTGAAGCCACATAGAAATACCATGAAATGTGTGAAACACAATCAAGTACTTTGTAAAGTATTCTTATTTAAAGTGGGTAAAACCTTATAACCCAAAGTATTCATTTTAGAAATTGAGATCTGGAAGAAATCAGGATTGTTTTCGAACACTCAGAATTAAAGGCTATGTCTGGCACTTATAATTTTCTGGTAATTTGTTTCCCTGTCTGAAGAAAGCTGGCTGAATTGGTGGCTGATTTGTTTCAATTATTTGTTGTCACATCCCTTGCCATCCCTGAGCAAGTCACTCCACGTGATCATACTTGCCTCTCCCCCCATCCTGAATTTATTAGATAAAATTATGTTTAAAAGAATGGTGAGGATTGTTTTGAAAGTCTCCAAAGGATAAAATGAGAAGATCAAGTCCAAGATCAATGCCCCAGTCATGGGAAGTGAATGGACTGACTGTAAATCCCAAGCTTCAGCGACATTTCTAGGGCTCTGTCTCCTCAGGCTGTCCCCAGGAGCCACTAAGCAGCAGTCCTCCTGGGACAGTCTGCCACATCTGCCACGTGCTTGAAACCACATGATTTTAAAATGAGAAGTTGCCTTTCATAATAACCACATGGTGGGGAGAGGGGAGGGCTTTTCCCACCAAGACCCCTCCAAGATTGCCAAGTGGTCAGTTACCAAGAAGGAGATTGCCAAGACAGGCAAGACACCACAAGGCTCCACACAAAAAGGTCACTGTCTTCCTCTAGCAAAACTCGGGGGACATACAGGGGGTAGCCATGCTTGTCCAAGGGAGTAGCCAGTTAAGGATGTCTGGTATTGACATTTTTAACTCTGGGAACACACGCAACAGAAGGTTCAGCTGATAATGGAGGAGCTGATTTCCTCATCAACTTGTTATTTACTAAGGCATCCCCAAGGTTTGTCCCTGTCACCCCAGCTGTCCTCATACAACTGTGAGCCATTTATATGTCATGGGCATGCTCGTATTTCCTCAAAGAGAACAAAAGTAGATGAAAAGCAGCAAAGTCCTACATGGCATTTAGGTGTTTTAATGGAAAAGCTGCACAGGGTTTGCCAAACACCACTGTTCTTTTTATTCTTAAATTAAGCTACTGCAGTCTCTGGGAAGTTCAGAGGAAGGTGCTTCTCACCTGGGCACCCTAAGGGATTTAAATTTGTAAATTTCTTAAATGATTTTATAAAATAAAATGTCCTTACAAAAATGCTATCTGCTCTGATAAGTGTCCTTTTTCCATCATCCCAGGTAGCCTTAAATGGCCTCTGTCACTGGCACTAGACGATTCCTCCCTCCCCAGGGCAGAGTAAAGGGGCCGGGGACAAGATCAGTCAGTGGCCCCCATTAGCCTTCTGTCCCCTGCTGGTCTGCCATGTGTCTTTCTCCACCAATTCTTTTGCCTGGATTACTGAGGTCGTCTCCTAACTGGATGCTAGCAGGTCCTCACAGCAGCCAGGATGGCCCTCTCAAAGGCTGCAGTGGCTTCCATCTCACTTAGAATAAATTCCACGTCCCTGCTCTGGCCAACAGAGTTCCATCTGAGCTTGGCCCATGATACTGTCTGATCTCATCCCCCTGGCTCACGCGGTCATGGCCTTCTGGCTACTGTTCCAACACACAGGCACCTCCAGGCCTCTGAGCCTGGGTTCTTGCTGTTTTCTTGGCCTGAATGGTTCCACTCTGAGATATTCCAGATGCCTGTGCAAAAGTCACCCTATTAAAGTATCCTTTCTTGACCATTGCTCTACACTAGCCCTACATGCTTGTCATTCTCTGCCTGCTTATCTGCCTTTTTTGTAGCACGTACCATCTGACATATGTAGAATATTTATGGTCTATGTCCTATCTTCACTTAAATTATGTTTTTTTGTGTACTGGTGTCTCATTGGTGACGTGCAGCAGGTGCTCAGAAACAGTATCAATGGGCTTAGCACCTGTGGCTCAAGCAGCTAAGGCGCCAAGCCACATACACCTGAGCTGGCAGGTTTGAATCCAGCCCAGGCCTGCCAAACAACAACCGCTGCAACCAAAAAATAGCCGGCTGTTGTGGTAGGCACCTGTAGTCCCAGCTACTTGGAAGGCTGAGGCAGGAGAATCTCTTGAGCGCAGGATTTGAAGGTTGCTGTGAGCTGTAATTCCACAGCACTCTACCCAGGGTGACAGCTTGAGGCTCTGCGAAGAAAGAAAGAAAGGAGAGAGAGAGAGGGGAAGAAAGGAAAGAAAAGGAAGAAAGAAAGAAAAAGAAAGGAAGGAAGGAAGGAAGGAAGGAAGGAAGGAAGGAAGGAAGGAAGGAAGGAAGGAAAGAAAGAAAGAGAAGAAAGAAAGAGAAAGAAAGAAAGAAAAAGAAAGAAAGAAAGAAAGAAAGAAAGAAAGAAAGAAAGAAAGAAAGAAAGAAAGAAAGAAAGAAGAAAGAGAGAGAGAGAGAGAAAGAAAGAAAAAGAAAGAAAGAAAGAAAGAAACATGAGTTGTTCACCTCATCCCCGGGTTCAGCACAGACTTCTGTGAGAAAGCAAAGCATTCATTTATGCCTCTGCAAACACAACAGAGCTCAAGCCTGAGTCTTCGCCTACGAATACAGAGGCTGGACAACAGACCCAGACTGGGCTGCGGGTAAATGGAGAAGACCTTGGCCTTAGAATGGGCATCGGTGCCCCAGCAGTGGGAGATGCATAGCACTTTAGATAAGTGTGCTGATGGAATAGATGTTTAATGAGTGTGTAACAAGTTGTAACAAGCCAGGGGAATAAGCATTTAACTATTTTTCTCCTGCATCTAATCCAGCCTAATCAGCTGGAGGACTGTGATCAGCTTTTGGTGCAGAGAGAAGTTGGGACACCTAAGGGAAACAAAACCATTTCTGGTGATTGTTAGAATTTTCCAGTTTCCAAATAGCAGGATTCTGGGAGGGGTCCTCCTTAATTCAGGGCAAAGAGCATTTAGGGTTTATGATCCTGCCATGATATATTTTTCTTTTTTTTTCATCCCTTCTAATTGTGGTGATTATGGATTTATTGTGAAGAAAACCCATGCCCATTCTAGCGTGAGAATGTGATCATAATAAGCTCTGTGAAACAAGGGCTTTTCTCTGCCTTACCTTTGCTCCCAAAATATGTGGACAAGTAAGGTGTTGATTATATTTATTCAGGAGCAATGCCTCACTCTTAGGACAGCCTACGTAAGTACTGGTTAAGTGAGATCAGCTGCATGGACAGGGTGTGAGAGGGTGTTTTCCCAGCCTTCCTTCACCTACAGGGCTGATAGCTAAGACCTCTCTGATAACAGAAGACTTTTCTTTCCTGTTTTTGTACAAGTGAAAGTGGAGATCACAGACGCCCCCCCCCCCCACCATCCTCACCTCTCTGACTTCAGTTTCCACCGTTCTGCCTCCTTATTCACTCCACACCAGCCACACTGCCTTGTGTAATCCCTCAAGTATCCAGATGTATTCCTACCTCAGGCTCTTTGCACATGAGTTTGTTTGCCTAGAAAGCTCTGCCCCCACTCCATGTCCTCCAGGCTTGCTCCTTTCCTACAAATGAAACCTTTGCGACCACGGCCTCTAAACACCAACTCTTCTAGCACACACGTGTGCATGCTCACACACTTTACCCCTCCTCTCTGCTTTGGTTTTCTTAGAACTTTTCACCATGTGGCATACTGTATATTTTTCTTTTGCTTTTTATCCCCTCTAATCCCCCTGCTAAAAAGTGTGCCTCAGCAGAGAGGGGTTCTTGTCTGTTTTGCTCACAGCCACATCCCTAGTAACTGGAGCAGTGCCCGGCCCATGCACAACAGGTTCTCAGTAAATGAACCACGTGGATGCTGCCGGAGGGCTGTTTAACAAGCCTCTAAATCAGACGTGTGGTAGCTCAGGCTGAGTTTACTCACTGGCCTAGAGCAGTGATTCTTATCCTGGCTGAGCACCAGAATTACCTGAGGAGCTATGTACACACAGCTGCCCCAGCCCCAGCCCCAGCAAGAGTCCTCTCATTGCTCTCCAGATTGCTTGCTCTCTGGCAATAAAGCTTGTCTGTGTCTGGCTGACGGTGATGAGTGGCTGGACCCTCTTTGGTAACACCTGCAGCTTGTATTTCCCAGACTGTTCTACCTTTCCATTTCTAAAACCACAGTTTTATACAGAAAAGTTCAAAGCAAAAACCATATTAACCCTTATCTTAAACAATAACAATAATCAACATAACCCGTGACCTATATTACAACATTTCCAATTCAAAAGTTAACCTCCTAAATCAATTGTCCAAACCTACTCAAGATGTACATCTTCAGGTTGAAGCTACATTGACAAAACACCAAGAATGGAAAATATGAGGTGAAAGTCACGCAGGACCTAACCCAACCAGGCCAGCTATGTGGTGTTGGCCCTAGTCTAACACCACCTTATTTTCACTATGTGTGCTCTCGGGCCGGTAGACTGCTCAGCAGAGCCAGGTGGTCCCTGTGTGGAAGAATAAGCCTCTTCTCAGGAGTGCTGAGGCCCAAATGCACTTCCTTTCGTGGCCTGCTTGCATGTGTGGTCCTGGCTGCTGCTTCTCAGGCTGATTAACACAGGTCTGCTGGCCTTGGCCATCTACCTCCTCCTATGCTGGGGGCAGACTCTCAATTCTAAGTCCAGTTGCAATGTTTCTGCAGGAGGTCTTCCTCCCAGCCCTCCAACACAGCTTGACTAGTCTAACCTTAAAGGAGTAAATAATTGGACAGGCAAATCCAAAATGTGCTGGGATCTTCACATGTTAAGGTAATTATTTTCTTTATTCTATTCCTAACCATTCTTTTGCTGGCAAAGTTTGAGGCAAAACCCATCTAGAAGGAAAAAAAAGGAGGCAGAAACACCCACTCACAGAAGCTTTAATGTCTTCCCAGACTTGGAGCATGAATGCCGAGGGGCTTCAAATCCTTCCTGTTCAGTAGTGTCTTTGCTGACTCATGATTCTTGATACACTTTTGAGTGTATCAAACCTGAAAGATTCCTTACTTATACATAGTGGATGTGATACTAGACCAGGCAGAATTAATAAACACCAGATTAATTTTAGAAGGAGATGAAGCTCCCCTCCCATTCTGGGTAGTTGAGTGTGTCCGTGTGGCCGGTGGTGTATCCACGTGTGATAAGGCCTCTGCTGTCCCTGTCCTTAGAAGGTGGTTCATCCAACCGACAACTCACTAACCTAATAACTCCACCCACCTATGCAAGAAGGGCCAGAATTCCATCAGCCCCAGCAACCTTGAGGAAGTAAACAGGCTCTCATAGGAAACAAAAAGAGAAACATTTTCAGATTCTCTCCTTTAGGAGAGAATTTCCACTGTAGAAGCTTGAGGACAGTGTGCAAGATGAGTCTGAAGCCACTTCAACTCAACAACGTACAAACAGGTGATACCAAAAGTTTGGTACTTGTCCCCAAGGCAGAGCAAAGAACAAGGACAAGTGATTTGAAGAAAAGGAAAGAGAAGTTTATTAATTTGCTGGCAAAGGAGGAGAACTACAGACTTTCATCTTAGAAGAACCATCATCCCCACTTTAAGTAGAAATACAGGGGCTTTTAAAGGAGGAAGGGGCTCAGCTTTGGGCTCCTGCTGTTTAACTATGGCTGGTGGTCCTGGTGAGTGTTATTTCTGGTGACAATGACTTCACATCCTTTGACTGGACAATTCTGTTGTTCCACATCCTGTAGTTTAAAATACAAAGAACATTTGTTTTCCCCTTTGATTACTGATCTGGGGCAGAAATGCAGGTCTTAATTTCCAAAAAGAGCAGTGTTGGCGGGGGTTTGAGGAGAACACTTGTAATACATTTTTGCCCCCTTTCAGGCCTTTATTTCTGTTACACAGGAAGCAGGAAAAGGTAATAGGTGGAATTCTCCTTACTTGGAAACTCCAGTCCCAGTTACAAATTGCCTAGAAACTGGCATTGTTGAAAATATTTGGAAGTCAGAGAAATCTGGCCAGGAATTTGTAATTTGGAAATGAGACCACACAACACTGACTCAGGGACAGCCATACTTAGCTTTATCAGTGTCATCTGGTAAAGGATACTGGTTCCTATTATAACCCATTTTGTAACATGTGAATCATACTATTTTTTAAATCATGAAGGACTAATATATCCAAACACAGTTTCATTTCACCAGATATTTAGTCAGAGCCTGTTGTGTTCTAGGACCGTAAACATACCCCCCAACTGAACAAATTTCAATGACCCCTACAAAGTTCTCTTCCTTACCTGAGTACTTAATCTTTTGAGTTATTTTCCAGAAATGGTAAATTTTCTTTAAGACAAAGAGCTGAAATTCTAAAGGTCCCTGGGCAGACATCCTAACAAGATTCATTTCCCCCCCACCACCTACCCCAAAGCATGTGGCCCTTCCTTTAAAAGCCCCTAATTTCCAGCTGTGGGTGACAGGGATCTAAAGCAGCTCCTCCTGATTTCCCGACAAGATGGCCTGTGGTCGGTGTTCTGTCATATTCAAAATTCCTTCCTCATCTCCATACTCGGATCTCTGGGCAACAACCAACTGGACCTAAGCCAAAAGCCCCTGCAGTTCCCACAACAGGTGTAATGCTAAGCTCTGGGGATGTGATTCCTGCACTCCCTTTCTGCTGGAGGCCAGTGAACCAAGTCCTCTAGTAAGAGTAGTCCCTGATATAGGGGGGTCCTGGAGGGCTCCCAGACCTGTAGAATTAGGTGTGAGTAGAGAAAATGTTCCAGGTAGATCGAGCACTTGTGAAGTTCTGAGGATGTAATAGGGGTAAAGGTCTGAAAAACAGCAAAGCGTTTTAGGATATGTCTCTTTAAAACCCTACTTTTGGGGCTCGGTGCCCATAGCACAGTGCTTACGGTGCCAGCCACATACACTGAGGGTGGCGGGTTTGAACCCGGCCCGGGCCAGCTAAATAACTGCAACAAAAAAATAGCCAGGCCTTGTGGTGGGCACCTGTAGTCCCAGCTACTTGGAAAGCTGAGGCAAGAGAATAACTTCAGCCCAAGAGTTTGAGGTTGCTGTGAGCTGTGACGCCATGGCACTCTACCCAGGGCAACATAGTGAGACTCTTTCTCAAAATAAATAAATAAATAAAACCCTACCTTTTGGGAGAATTATAACTTGCATTCCTGCCCAAGGCCAGAAATCAAAGGAGCAGGAAAATACTTTGTTTTCTAGTGCCTTTTTTTTTTTTTTTTTTGGCAGTTCTTGGCTGGGGCTGGGTTTGAACCCAGCACCTCCAGCATATGGGGCTGGCGCCTTACTCCTTTGAGCCACAAGGCCACCTGTATTTTCTAGTGTCTTAAACCACAGAAGAGATCTCAACAGAATTGTCTGGAGTTCAGAAAAGAGCCTCTTTTCCAAGGTCGACCAAAACCTCCAGCTACAGTTAAACTGAGTCCAACCTCTGAAGACATCTGTTTAAAAAGCTCTGTATTTTTGCTTGATGGTGGGACAGATTTTTCAAGATGTTAGTCTGCCACCCTCCTCATTTGCCAATATATTAATAAACTTCTCTTTATTTTTCTTCAAAACACTTGTCCTGTTTCTTCATTCTCACTGATTTGGCCTCTTGGACAAATACCAAACTTTTAGGTAACAAGAGAAAAAGGTTGGCATTATCTCTCCTATCTCTGCTATCATTCCAACAATAGCAGAACCTCAAAGGAAAAAGGGGTCGTTTTCCCTTTGTCTCACACTTTCTTGGTTACCTTTGGCACAGAACATCTTTAGAGCTTCTTACAAAATCATGCATGTGAGGCAAATCTGAGATCTCACTTGTGTGTGTGTGAGAGAGAGAGAGAGAAAATGTCTTAATTCTTGGCTTGGCACCCGTATCTCAGTGGTTAGGACACTAGGGGACCAGCCACATGCACTGGGGCTGGTGGGTTTGAACCCGGCCCAGGCCTGCTAAACAACAATGACGACAATAACGAAAAAAACAGCTGGGCATTGTGGTGGGCACCTCAGTCCCAGTTATTGGAAGGCTGAGGCAAGAGAATCGGTTAAGCCCAGGAGTTTGAGGTTGCTGTGTGCTGTGACGCCATCACACTCTACCGAACGTGACATAGTAAGACTCTGTCTCAAAAAAAAAAAAAAAAAAGAAAATATCTTAATTCTGCTCCCTCACTTAATTGGTAGTTTGGCAGGATAAAGAATCCTGGGTTGAGATTTTTGAAGGCATTTCTTGTTTGTCTTCTTTCAGTGTGGAATAAAATTGTGCTATTCCATCTTGTTCCTTGCTAAAAAATGTCCTCCTTTTCTCCTGCCACACCCTGGAAGCTTACAGGATGTTCTTTCCATAATGTGAAATTTCACAACAACAAGCATTAGTAAGGGCTTACCATCATCTGGGTTGGGCACATAGTGGCACACTCCTCCTTACTAGGAAAGTGTTTCAATTTTTCATTTTGTTCTTGACTCCTTTTCAAAACTAGTATCTCTTTCTGGATCTAAGTCTTATGGATAAGGGCCTCCTGGACTGGGCCTCTCTTCTGTTTAACTTTGGTTTCCTATTTTTTGTCTGTCTTTTTACTGTTTCTTAAGATTTCTTCAACTTGATCTCTCAATGTCTTCTATAGTTTTTCTGCTATCTTTTCACTTTTTAAAATTTATAAGACATGATTTTAATTCTCTGGGAAAAAAAAAGTATTTTTTTCCAAGTGGCACCCTGTGGTTAGTCACTGCAGTGTTTATCTCTGAGGGTATCATAAGGTAGATTTCTTTCCCAATGTTCTTCTTGTGTCCTCCAAATTGCCTTTTTTTTCTTCTTGCTTTGGCCTGGAGGTGTATTAGCACTCACACCTAGGTCTGACTTCAAAGGCTTTCCATCAAGCTAGGCTGCTTGAGGAGAGTCCCTGCCAGGGGAAGGGTGCGGTGTCATCCAGCTCTGTATCACCTGGCAAGGCTTTCTGCTCAGGTGCAACTCTAAACTCATCTGGATCATTTGAGGGCTGACAAGTTTGTCTTAGGCCAACTGTTACACTGAAAGCCAGAAAATACATTTCATTTCCTGCCCTGGAATGCTGGGAAACCTGATAGCTGGAAAGCGCTCTTTTGAGTAGTTGTAAAACATGTACTAAGATGCGAAACTGGGGTTTGAGCTTAAGTTCTAATGGAAGCAACCTTCCTAAATTTGTGCACAACTAAATATTTGGAGAATTACTTCCATATGACCTTTCTTTTTGAAGACAGTTGACTCATTCCTTCACTGACTCAAGCCACATTGTCATAAACTTTTCCCTGAAATAAAAAAACCCAAGGGCCTGAGTTTCCTCTTTTCAAGCTCACAAAGATTGCCCAGGGGCCAGGGAATGAGGCAAACATTCTCTGCTGACATTAGATGTTATATATACTGACACTGGGCAATAACAGAAAACTCTTCACACATGATAACCACATAGCCTTCTCTATAAACCATGTTATCTTTTCAATGTTAGAAAATGGAAGCATAAACACTTCTTTTTTGTATATATAACTGAGACTTTCCATCAATAGTTCTGGGGCCTTTCTCTTCTCTTATAAAGTTATTCCCCAAACTGGGAATTTGTAAAAATGATGGAAAAGTTATAGATCTTAATTTGTAAGGACAAATGTTCTAAACTGGCCACCCTACTTCCTGTATTCATGGGACCCTGGGGCCCACAATAGCCCAGCCCACCTTTTACTCCCTGAATTTGGAAGTTAGCAGACAATGATCCAGATGAGAAGTTCTTTGCTTTAAGTGTTCTTTGCTTTGTTTAATGACATATTAAACAATGTATCTGAAGTAAAAACTAGCAATAAGAAAGCGCTGACAATACTGAACAGGAGAGGTTCCTGAATTTTCCACTAGCATAAAAGAGACAGAGATTGTTTTATGATAAGCTCCGTCATTTATGGGAAACAATAATTCTGAGAAGCGATCTAGTCCTGGAGTTTTTAACTGGGATGAGAGTGGGACTGGGTTTTCTAACATTTTTAAATGTGCTTGTGTGTGTTTTTCCATAGAGGGTTTATATATCTTTCATCAGATTCTTAACACTGAAGATTTCTTGACTGGACCAACCAAGGCATTTTATAGAAGAAACAGATACCCAGTGTCAAAATCCTCAGCAGGGCAAATTCTGATTACCATGCCAGTGTTTTCTCTTTTTACACCAGCTCCTCATTGCCAGATGTTCCCATCTTCTAGGCTGCCCCTGGATTAAGTGTTATGTCCATTACTGCTATTCTCCTGAACACCACAGGGAGGCATTAAAGACTTCCATTTAGGGACACGAGGCCTAAGGTCATACAATGAAGGTCAGAATTGCAGTCCAAGAGGCCACAGCTCTGGAGCTCATGCTGGCATCAGGACAACCTTCTTCTGTTCTCCTGCCTCATTTAAACAGATTAGGTGACACAAGACCATGAGTTAGACACTGAATTTGACTCAGAACACATACACCCATTTTGGGTTGATATGAATGAAGATGGACTATTTAAAATCTGTATCTTGAGTACCTAGCAATAACTCTAGTATAACCTGGTTGCTCAAACTTTAACATATACTTAAAAGAAAAACCCCAAACATGGTTCTAACCCAGCACTCATTCCAAGTTTTTGTGTGTGCTTCAGGCCAGCCTTATGGGTTTGCCTCTCCAGCTTCAGGACACACTGCCAGTATTTTCTGAAGGTGCTTAAGCTGAATTTATACCAGGTCCAATCTAGGCTCAGATGGTACTGGTCCAACCAGCCCTCTGTCCTCCTAATCTGTGAGTAAGCTTTTCTCCCACTTCAGCTACTGGTCCCCCAGCCAACACTGTGTATTCTGGTGGGGTCCTGCCCCAGGGGCAGGGTCCACTAGGACCCATGGAACTGGCGGTGACTGACTGAAGAAATATAAAGTTAGAAACAACAGCAAAGAAAGAGACATGAGACAGAAATTAAAGATGAGAACTCAGGGGTCCATTGCTCGTTTGTGGGATTCCAGCAATTGCCCAGAGTGTTTGTTCCACTCTGCTTTTATTGAAGTCTATTTGCCCACAGGGTAAGATGATGGAGAAAACAATTAGAAACCAGCAGTTTCTCTAAGTGAGCATATCAGCTGCTATTGTTATTATTTAAGGGTTTCAGTAGCCTTGAGAAATCTGAAATCTGAGCCTTATATTGGGAGAGCCTCCCGCTTGAGATCACACACACACAGATTTCTAGGAAGGTGTTAAACTCCACTAGCTCCATTGGGAGTAAAATGCCACTGGTGTTAATCTCCTCTGAGGAATCAGTGGGAGGGAGGAATTTTCCTCCCATCACCACCACAAAGGCTCTTCCTCTCTGGTAAGGGATATAAGCTCTTCTGCCCATATCTCAGGACTTGGGCTACTCCCTTGATCTCTGCCCCAGGAAAATGCAAAAATCTCCACAATGGGTATCTGCTTTGTCTGTTTACTAGGCAGGAAATGACCCGGTTAATGTATCTTCCTGGGTCTTTGCCATGGTCTCATCTATGGCCATTTTTCCTGAGAGTGCTCACAGAGCCAGCAGGAGTGTTTATAAGCTGTATCCCCAACAGGCTAGGGTTTCAGAACAGGCAGGAAGCTTGCTAGCAATGGTGAGCTCAAATGTAAACTAGCTGACTTTTCTTTGTTCTGACTCAATCAACTTACTTTTAATTTTGATCTTTTTCTGGGGATGTTTTCCCTTGCCAAGAAAGGGGTCTTCAGTGCCCATTCTTCCTCTATAGTCATTTGCTTGGGCTGCCATAACAAAATATCAGAGACTGGGTGGCTTAAACAGAAATCTATTTCTCAGAGTTCTGGAGGCTAGGAAGTTTAAGGTCAAAGTGCCAGCAAGGAAGCTTTCATTCTCCTGTTTTAGAGGTGACCACCATCTCTAGGTGAGCTCAGGTGACCTCTTGGTGCATGTGGGCAGGGGTTGCAGATGGGCTCTCTGCTATCTCTCCTAAGGCATTAATCCTGTTAGGAAGACCCCACCCTCATGACCTCATCTAACCCTAATTATAATATGTCCCAAAAGCCCTATCTCCAAATATCATAACATTTTTTTTATTTTTATTTATTATTTTAAGACAGTCTCACTCTGTCACCCTGGGTAGAGTGCCATGGCATCATAACTCTCAGCAACCTCATACTCTTGGGCTGAAGTGATTCTCTTGCCCCAGTCTCCCTAGTAGCTGGAAAGTACTCAAGCGATCTAGCTGCCTTGGCCTCCCAGAGTGGGGGGATTACAGGTATAAGCCACCATGTCTGGCCTATTTATTTATTTTTTTCATACACAGTGTTACTTTGTTGCCCTCAATAGAGTGCTGTGGCATCATTGCTCACAGCAACCTCTTGGGCTCAAGCAATCCTCTTGCCTCAGCCTCTGGAGTAGCTGGGACTACAGATGCCCACCACAACACTGGCTATTTTTTTTAGAGATGGGGTCTTGCTCTTGCTTAGGCCAGTCTTGAAGTCCTGATGACACTGGAATTTCACTCTTCAGTAGGTCCTTGGTCTTGGGGATTCGAAGAATGAACCCATGGACCACAGATCAATGGTAAGATAGGATTTTTATTAGAAGTTAGAAAGGAATACAGATGAAGTAAAATGCACCAGAGCTTCTGGAAGGGGGAAAGAACTGAACTGAGGAGTCTCCACGTGGGCTCTTTTATCTAGGGATCTTAAGTCTAGAAGATTACACCTGGCTGGCAGTTGGGAGATGGAAAAACATTTTTTCAAACTTAATGAGTGCATTAACAAATGAATGGATGGAGCTGGAACACATTCGTCTTAGTAAAGTATCTAAAGAATGGAAGAAAAAGTATCCAATGTACTCAGCCCTACTATGAAATTAATTTATGGCTTTCACATGAAAGCTATAACCCAGTTATAACCTAAGAATAAGGGGAAGGGGGAAAGGGAGGGGAGGGAGGGGGGAGGGAGGTGGAGGGAGGGTGATTGGTGGGATTACACCTGCAGGGCATCTTACAAGGGTACATGTGAAACTTAGTAAATGTAGAATATAAATGTCTTAACACAATAACTAAGAAAATGCCAGGAAGGCTATGTTAACCAGTATGATGAAAATGTGTCAAACTGTTTATAAAACCAGTGTATGGTGCCCCATGATCGCATTAATGTACATAGCTATGAGTTAATAAAAAAAAAAAGTGCGTAAGTATTAAATAAAATTTGGAAACTGAAACCATGCAAATGAAAAGAAAATCTTAATAGTTTCTCACTCAAAGATACACATATGAATATTTTTGTGTATTTTCTTCTTCTTCTTCTTCTTTTTTTTTTTTTTTACAATTGTAGAAATATTAAATTGAACTACTAAATCTAATAGAAAACCTTCCTGCGGGGAAGTCTTTTCCTGAGATATATCTGATTATAAGGCTTTTCTCATAATAGTTGTTCACAAGCAATATTTTTATTATTAGGCTTTATCTAGACATCAGTGTAATTGAAGGCACTAGCTTGCTACACCTTTTCCCACATATTCATTAGTGTTGCCTGAATAATCAAGTGTGATTTACTTCTGGGATAATTCTCCCTTTGTGACAAATTGGGTGTTATGCTTCTTGGAAGCTCCACTGGCCACGAGGCCAGACCATTGATACCTGACTGATGTCATAATTCTTGACTACTTTAATTTGGATTTCATTCCTGATCACCTGGAGTATGCCTTCCATGAGTCTTTTAAACAAGGGCTAATTAGTGGCTGGTATATTTTGAGAGCTTGCACATAATTAAATCCCTCCCCCATCAGCTTTATTTACTTATTTATTTCAGGTTGGTGTGAGGGTAAAAACAACCAGGTCAAAATATTTGATTTTGTTAGGTAGAGTCCCTCTTTTGGTTATGGCCCACACACAAAAGGTGTGCCAAACACCCCATCAGCTTTATACCTGAAAGAGGGGGATAAAATTGTGAGGCCATCATTGACAGTTTTTGTTTCTTAAAACTGTAATCATTGCTCCATTGTCTTAGTGTTTTCTTGTTGGAGAGTGAAATGTGTCTCCCTCCCTCCCTCTCTTCCTTCTTCCTTCCTTCCCTCTTTCTCCTTTTCCTTTTCTTCTTTCATTCTTTTTGAAATTAGATGCTTAAAGAATTTTTTTTTTTTTAAATGTTGTAATGCTTGTCAGGATCAGACAATTACCCTTTTGAGTGAGTTTTGCATAGAACATCATGAGGTCTCTTAATTCAGCCTCTTGATTCCTACTTTCAAAATACTTGCTATCTCTGAACCTCTGATTTCTTTCTTTTTCCTTTCCTCTTTCCCTCCCTCTCTCTTTCTTTCTTTTCTTCTTTTTATCTTTTTTTTTTTTGAAATGAGGCCTTTCCCATACTGTTTAAGGATTAAACAAGATACTGCATGCTGAGGGCTTATCTGGTAAACATGATCATGTTCAGTTAAAAGAAATAGTAGTTATTTTTATTATTGGTCTAATCCGGTTATAACAAAACACATTACTAGCCAATGGACCTAATAATATTCAATACAGCAAACACAGTATCTATTTACATCTATTTTTTTCAGGCATGTGACATCATTCTCTGAACACAGAATGTGGGAAAGTTAAAATTCCTTGGAAACTGCTCAGAAGCTCCCTTTGTGTCATGCTAAAAAAGTATGTGTGTATGTCCAGGTGTTAGCGTAGAGTCGGGGAGAGGAGGGCTGGGGGCTGGGTCTTTTGATGGACTGATTGAGGTTTTGGTTGTGGGTAGCAGTGTTACTGAAAGTGACACTTGTCCATGAGGCCACATCAAAGAACAAGGACAAGTGGTTGAGGAGAAAGAGAAATTTATTACTTTGTCAGCAAAGGAGGAAAATGATAGAATTGTCTCAAAATCAAAATTCTTGCTTGTGAGCAGATGCATTGAGCTTTTAAATGTTCTGGTAAGTCCCATAATACCATTTTGGGCTAAAATAATCTCATGGCCTCTGCCTGGAATCATTCCATCTTCAACTAAAACAATCTTAATCACCCAGATTAATTCCATCTTCAGCCCTGGTGATCTCATGGCCTCTGCCTAGACAATTCGCTTGGTCCTGTGGCACAAAGAACAAAAGACAATCCCCTGTCCCTCTTGACCACTGGCCTGAGGCAGGCTGAGGTGCAGCTTTCAGGTCCCCAAGAAAGTGGGGGCCATTTTTTCTAGGCCATCCCTGTGCAACAGTGGAGAGGAAGCAGGGAACTCTGAGCCCTGGGAGCAGGGGCCATGGCAGTGCTGGTCTGGGCTGCTCTCCCTGCCTTCACATTCAGCCTGGAGCATGATTATTTCAACCAGATTTAAAGTCTTCTCCCCTTTGTGCATATAGAGGTTTTTTTGAATTGTGTCTAAGAAATGTGTCTCTGAGTTGGGATTGTTCTTCAATCTCTTTCCTCCTTGATTTCTTCCTCTCTATCTACTCCTCTTCTCCTTCCCTCCTGCTCCATGCCTCTTCCTTCCATAGAATTTATACAAATGAGAGAAAAGAGTATGGGCAGCAGAAGGCAGAGCAGTGATGTTAGGATCTCTCCCCCTTTTACAAACAGAGTGTCCAGGGTATTTCTCTCAGCTGTAGCCCTGAAGTGCTGGTATTCAGTTTTCCCCTTGAGAATCACTGTTCTATCTTCTATGTTTTCTGGTCAAGAAGATTTTTCTCTCTTATTGTCTGCCTTGTAAGAAAGAGTAAGTTGTTTTCTTATTTTATAAAATACAAAATTATGTGATAACATGAATATATTCTTTTTCAAACCAAATAAACTGGAATTATTCTTGGAGGCAGCTACTCACCTAACCTGTCTGCTGAGGCTCACCAAGGCAAGGTGGGTGCGACTATCTTTGAGAATGAAGGGAAGCATCACACTCAAATCTGTATGACTGAGAGTTCTGGCATCATCAGGACAGTGTGCCAAGAGAGAAGGTAAACTTAATCCTGAGTGTTCAGTGAAATGCCAGGGGCTCTCTTGGCGTCATTAATCACTGGTTATTAGAAGATACTGTCTTGTTATGAATTTATAGTTTCTAAATGATGTGATTCCTCATGCATCCACAAAGCCTTCATGATGCAATAGTATTTAAGAGCTCAATTTTGGAGTCAGATATTCTCGGATTTTGATCCTGGTTCAGCCAGCTATGTGACTATCTTACAGGTTAATTGACTTCTCTGGGCCTCAGTTTCCTCCTCTGTAAAATGAAGATAAAGGGACCTGTGTCAGAGGATTGTTAAAAGGATGAAATAATACACCAAAACTCCCAGAGAGTTCTCAGAATGTAGTAAATGTTGATAAATATTAGTAAACATTTCCTTAACTTAGAGCAATATTTTCATCCACCCTCAATAAAAGGCCGCCTAACTTCAACTGATTTCCCTGAGCAGCAGTCGTCATCTGTTTCAGGAAATCTGTGATTTTATAGCTCACTCGTGAACCTGGATCACACAGTACAGCAGCATCTTTTTCTTTGGTTCAGGTAGGGTCTCCAGGAATGTCTTAGCTTCTCGTACATGACTTCTAAAGTGAAGAACTTGGGGGCAAGTAATAAATTATCAATGATTGTGTCCCTTTCACAACCAGAGTTATTGAAAGTTTTTCAAAGTAAAGAAAGCCTCACAATTCCCCAATGTCCTATATAATCCTGAACAGCCTAGGACATTCTGGGAAATTTTATTTTCCCAAAGATTCTATTGAATAGTTTTGTGTTTTCTTCCTCCCACAAAAATATGACTATGTGAGGCTATTCTTAGGAGAAAACAGGCACTAGACTCCCCCTAGAAGGGAAGCACTGGAATTAAATGTATTAAGGTTGACATTAAATTTGCCTTGACAATTAAAATTTGAAAACTCCACAAAGAGAATCCCTGCTTCTTGCAAGTATCTTTGCAGAAGCATTTAAAGGAATCTTGTCCAGGTGTGAATTGGAAAGAAATGGTGGTAGAAATAAGACTGGGGTGTGTGTCTGTATGTAGGACTAAGAGGTGAAAGGAGGCTGTGGGCCTGCACTGAGCCTCAGCACTATGCACGTGCAAGACCAGGCGGTTCTTTGTTGCAGGGGGTTGTCCTGTGCATTAGGATGTTAGCAGCATCCCTGGCATTTACCTGTTAGACTCCAGTTGTGACACCCCAGGTTGTTCCCAACCATTGGCAGATGTCCTGTGGGGGCAAAGTCATTCCTGACTCAAAACCATTTATCCATGCAAGTCTTTCTTTCTTTTCTTTTCTTTTCTTTTCTTTTTTTTTTTTTTTTTTTAACTTTTTGATTTATTGATGTGTTGTATAATTCTTTTGTTTTCAATTTCATTTAATTCTGCTCTAATTTTGGTTATTTCTTTTCTTCTACTGGGTTTGGGGTTGGGATGTTCTTCCTTTTCCAGTTGCTTGAGATGTCCCATGAAGTTAACTTCCTCTCTTTCCATTCTCTTGAGGAAGGCTTGCAGTTCTAGAAATTTCCCTGTTAGGACTGCCTTTGCAGTCTCCCAGAGGTTCTGATAATTCATGTCTTCATTGTCATTCCAAAAAATTTGGCAGTTCCTTCTTGATCTCATCTCTGACCCAGTTATCATTCAGCATAAGGTTAACTTCCATGTTTTTGTATGAGTATGCAGATTCCTTTTGTTACGGAGTTCAACTTTTATTCCATGATGGTCTGAGAAGATGCAAGGAATAATTTCTATTACTTTAAATTTATTGAGGTTAGACTTGTGACCTAAGATGTGATCGATTTTGGAGTATGTTCCGTGGGCTGATAAGAAGTATGTATATTCAGTTTTGTTGGGATGAAATGTTGTGTAGATGTCTGCTAAATCCAAACGCTGGATGGTTAGGTTTAAATCTAAAATTTCTTTGCTCAGCTTCTTATTGGAGGATCTATCTAACACTGCCAAAGGAGTGTGGAAATCTCTGACTATTATGGAGCTCGAAGAAATCAAGTTGCTCATGTCTGTTAGAGTTTCTCTTATAAATTGAGGTGCATTCTGGTTGGGTGCATAAATATTAATAATTGAAATCTCATCAGATTGAGTCTTACCCTTAACAAATATGAAGTGACCATTCTTATCCTTCCTTACTTTTGTTGGTTTAAAGCCTATTGTGTCTGCAAATAAAATTGCAACACCTGCTTTTTTCTGATTACCATTTGCTTGAAATATGGATGACCATCCTTTCACCCTGAGTCTGTGTTTGTCTTTTAAGTTAAGATGTGACTCTTGTAT
>CAUYPK010086691.1:0-16547 GCA_963574355.1 Loris lydekkerianus | reverse complement strand
TTGTCATTGTGGTTTGGCAGGCCCGGGCTGGATTCCAACCCACCAGCTCTGGTGTATGTGGCTGGCACCTTAGCCACTTGAGCTACAGGCCCAGAGCCATGTGATCTTTTCTTGAGAGGAGAGTCATTTCTCTTTCTTTCTTTCCTTCCATTGTTTTCTTTCTTTCTTTCTTTCTTTCTTTCTTTCTTTCTTTCTTTCTTTCTTTCTTTCTTTCTTTCTTTCTTTCTTTCTTTCTTTCTTTCTTTCACAGAGTCTCACTTTTTCACCCTCGGTAGAGTGTTGTGGCATCACAGCTCACAGCAACCTCCAGCTCTTGGGCTTAGGCGATTCTCTTGCCTCAGCCTCCCGAGTAGCTGGGACCACAGGCACCAGCCACAATGCCCAGCTATTTTTTGTTTGCAGTTTGGTGGTGTGTGTGTGTGTGTGTGTGTGTGTGTGTGTGTGTGTGTGTGTGAGGGAGGTTTTGAGTTGTGGCTTTTGCGCTCTCTTTCTCTTTCTCTCTCTTTGTAGTTGTAAAAGGTCCTTGTCTATTTTGTATATTTACCCCTTATCAAATGTATGGTTTACAAATATTTTCTCACATTTTATAGGTTGTTTTTTTTCATTTGGTTGATTTATTTTTATTTGTTGTGCATAAGCTTTTAAAAGCATTTATTCACTTTTGCCTGTGCTTTTTGTGTTATGCCAAAAAAATTATTGTCAAGGTAAATGTTTAGGAGGTTTTTTCCTATGTTTTCTTCTAGAATTTTTATACTTTCAAATTTTATATCTAAGTCTTTCATCCATTTTTAGTTGACTTTTGTACTTGGTATAAGATAAGGATCCAAACTGTTTAGGAAATAAACTCCAACCATATAATGCAGCAATTTTGCTTATTGGTATTTACCCAAAGAAGTTACAAACTAATATCCACACAAAAGCTGCATATGCACATAGCATCCTTATTTATAATTGCCAAAAACTTGGAATCTATCATAATTTCCTTCAATGGGTGAAGGAATAAATAAATTCTGGTACATCTCCAGGAGTCCTCAAACTTTTTCAATAGGGGGCCAGTTCACTGTCCCTCAGACCGTTGGAGGGCTGGACTATAATTTAAAAGAAAAAACTATGAACAAATTCCTATGCACACTGCACATATCTTATTTTGAAGTAAAAAAACAAAATGGGAACAAATACAATCACACCACCTCTTGTGGCCTGCAGGCTGCAGTTTGAGGACCCCTGAAGACAATGGGATATTATTTGGTACTAAAAAGAAATGAACTATCAAGCTGTGAAGAGATATGAAGGAATGTTAAATGCACTTTACCAAGTGAGAGAAGTCAATCTGAAAAGACCAAGTACTATGTGATTCCAACTATATATAACATTCTGAGCACAGTGAAACTATGGAGATAGTAAAGGTAAGTATTAATCAGGGGTGGGGGTAGGGATAGAGATGAATAGGTGGTTTACAGATGATTTTTAGGGCAGTAAAAATAGTCTGTATGATAATATAATGACAAATAGATGGCATGATGAAATTATCCAAACCCATTGAATGTACAAGAGCAAGGTTGAATCCAAAGATTTATATCCATGTAGGTTCATCAATTGCAACCAGTGCACCACTCTGGTGGGGAGTGTTGACAATGGTAAAGACTATACAAGTGTCTATGGGAGTGTGTAGGATATTTCTATGTCTTCCTTTCAATTTTACTGTGAACCAAGAACTTCTTTAGAAAAAAAAAAGTCGTCTTTAAAAAAAAAGTCTTTAAAAAAAAATTTATAGTAATATATGTTATAGCAACTTAACCCAAAATTTAACAGCTTAAAACAATAACCCCCCAAAAAAAAAAATCATTTATTATTACATGCAGTTTTTCGGGGTTAAGAATCTGGAACTGGCTTTAGTAGTGGTTGCCTCAGAGTCTCTTATGAGTATAGTAAAGCTATTAACTAGGACTATAGTCCTTGGGTCTTGAGGAACTAAAGGATCTTCTTCTAATTCCCACAATTGACTTGGCTGAAGGTTTCAGTTCTTCATCATGTTGTCCCATCCATATGGTTGTTCATGACATAGCTTCCTCCTGGGTGAGTGATCCATGTATGTAAGATAGAGAACCTACAACCCTTTGATAACTGAATATCAGAAAATGACATGTGTACACTTATACTATATGTAATTGATCACACAAAACAATCCTGGTACAATGCAGAACAGAATTATTAAACGGTGTAGATACAAGGATTCAGAGGTCAACCAATAGCAGCCATCTGAGAGGCTATCTAGTACATGAATACAATCAAAATAGTGGTTGCACTGCAAACTGAGTAATGACTGAGAGTTCTAGAAAGGACTCTGATGTGTTAGTAATCTATATCTACATGTAAGTGCTGGTCACATTGATGTGTATGTATTATAATTCATATAGGTTCTTGAGATTTGCTTACTTTTCGGATGTACACTACATATCAGAAAATGAGGAAAATGTTTTTTAAATATCTCTTGGTAAGTTCTCATGGCTCTGATCACATCCATCTTGCAGTGCTAAGATACACATGTATACTTCATCACATGTTGTTTAGTTCATCTTCTTTTTATATACTTTCTTTTAGTTTGCTTGTATTAATACACTGTTTCAGCCTTTCTCTTCATCAGGCATTGTTTTCCTGCAAGGAAGCACCTGAAGAAACCTGGAGAAAGAAACACCTGTGTTCAAAAGAGGCGGGCGTTATTTCTGCCAGCAAGGCATGGCAGACTAAAATCCAAAAAATGACCATGCTCCCAGACTGGTTTTGTCCTTTTTCTTTTATATGGTTTTTTGTCCATGGGTACCATTCTCACTGGTCAGTTTGAATCCAGATGGAGAAGGCGGGGGCAGGCTTTTACAGAAGAAGAAGCAAGCAACAGTTCAAAGTCCCAGGAAGTTTAGTTTCTACAAATTCCTAAGAACTGAGTGACCAGGGGAGGACTTTGCAGGAGTGTCCTTGGACTGCTGTGAGAAGCCTTTTGTTCTTTCAGACCTTAGTTTTCCTGGGTATCCTCTCACACTATATTACACAAATTATATTATATAAATTTCTTCTAACAATGCCAATAATTCTTCCTAGCGACTAGTTTTATTCTGAGAAAGATGGTTCTTCATTCTGTGTGATTCTCTGCCACTGGATATTTATCATCCCTGGCTTAGGTTTAAGGTTGGTCTGATTGGAAACAATTGCTCTAGAGGAAGGTTGTCAAGCTTTTTCTGCAAAGGATCAGATAGAAAAGTATTCTGGCTTTGTGGACAGTAGCATTTGTGCTGTGACTATTCTCTAGTTGTGAGGATGGAGGCAACCATGGATAATATGTAGACAAATGGGCATAACTATGTTCTGATGAAGCTTTGTTTACAAAAAGAGGAGGCAGTTTGGCCACATTGTCCCGTGCATCTACTTTAGATACAAGATCAATGTATTTGACTCCTGTTTCAATGCTGCTTTCTACAGGTCATTCTATCCAGACCTTTGGCTTACACCAGCAGTATTTTCAGACATTCCTCAAACTTAAAATTCCATTTTATTACTCTATTCCAAGATTGAATTGGTTATACCCTGGTGATGTCAGATGGATAGAATCTATGCAATTAAATCAGCATAAGAAGATGCAATAATTTTAAAAGAAACCTAATGTGACATCAAATAGAAATGTGACTTTCTCCTTAATCATTACAAATGTGGTCTACTATATGAAAAAGAAAATCATTGTGCATTTTGCCTTCTATAGACCTAATGCTAATAAATATAAGTCCCCAATTCCCATTCCTTGTGTCTGAATTGTGCACATGGATCAAGTATGGAATTACCTAGAGAAATTCAAATAAAATGGGAGGACTTGGGGTCATGGCAATAGTTCATCTCTTTGCCCCAGGAGAAAGCAAATCTGACTTACATTCAGATTGGCTAGGTGGGAATTCACTCTGGCTTTTATATTCTTGTGATCATTTGGCACAATATTTTAACATTGCAATAGCTTTATCCATGGAGTTGAAGAATATAAGTCCCAAGGGCTAATTATAAGCAGAGTTGTCCTTGGTAGAAAATGTCTTTCATTTCAATTATTTTAAAAGTACAGAATAATGTAATGCGGCTTTCTGAAAAAAGATAATGGTTAGGTGCTTTTTCCCATAAGTTGGGGAGAAAGTATGACTCTCTGTTGGAAAGCAAGCTTGGGGATTGAGATGCCTGTTTCCCTCTCATCTTAACATCACTTCATAGTGTGCTCCTGTGAAATTACTTTAACCTTTCCCAGCTTAGGTGATGAGTCTGCAAGGACCTTACTCAGAGTTTCAAGAGGCATTATTAACTGCCTTTTAAGAGGAATTATTTGTGATATTCCAGAGTGTCTTTTTTTTTTTTCCTTAATATCTACTTACATGGTTTCCTTCACTTTCAGATTTTGATTGTTTTTTCTAAGCACTAAGTGGAAAAAATATATAATTTTTATTTCATGAAATAGTCCATGGAACAAAGAGAAAATGGACAACTGAACAAAAGTTAATTTTAGAAGGCGAGCTGGATTTTCTTTTGGCTGTAAACGATTGCTCTTTATGGGTTCATGGTTTCTGGGGAATTTGGCTGAGGTATGAGTTCTGTTTCTTGAAACTATTTATATGGTCTTGATGCACACATGTGTGAAACATTATAAAAAGAATTCTCCATTTGGAATTGAGAACAAAAGAAAATTACCAAGAAAGTAGATAAGGAAAATGGAGCTCCCATTGGTGAGTCCTGGACAATGTAACCAAGTCTGTATCTCTCTGGTTTTAGACAGCAGCCTTTTTGGGGTGGCCTCTCATCCTAATCAACCAAACATGATCATGCTTTGAATAATATTTCTGATTGGATCAGAGCTCCAAGGGTTTTGTCTGTCTATGAAAAAATGTCTGAATCCATATACTAATTTATGTGCCATACCTGGTAACTTTCTAATCCCTGAGGCTGGTTTCTCTTGATATCTGAGAAACAGTAAATTTGGAGCATTTTGCTTTTATCTATCATAGCTTTGTACAAACCACTCAAAATGTATGACAGGTATCGGGAAATGGAGGCAGAGGTGAATTATTCAGGTTTTCAGGAAAGGGGCTCTATTCTATAATTACACAAATGATAAATTCAAAGCATTCATGTTATTATAGAAAAACATTTTCCCATTAATCTTCACATCCATACCAAACAAATATCCTCTAAAAGGCTCATTTTTTCTTTGACCATTTAATAAGCAGCCTTGGCAGTCACCTAGTAAAACCTTTGATACTGTGCGTACTGCTTACAAATATTTAATTATGAATTGAGCCTTTCAGCTGAAAAACACAGAAAAAATTAAGCATAAAAATAAAACAATGCTTCAAGCCAAAACATAGCTAAAGCAAAAATGAAAAAATCTTAATCAGGACTTCACAAATCAAATAGGAATCTCAACCAGCTTATAGAAAGGAGCAGCCTCGTTTTATTCCAGCCGTGTTCATTTATCTAAAATACATGATCTCCCTACTTTGTGAAAATAAAGGCAATAGACACTGGGCACAATTGCATTTTCTATCTATTCAAATATAAAATGTACCAAGGAATTCACAATCTATATCAAATTATCCAATTTGTAAAATTTGACTATAAGAGATGATGCTATATTATCTAATGAAATACAGTGAAAGAGAGAGGCAGTTTTAGTTTTACTATCATGTTCACAATTTATATTTTCCAGTAAAAGAATGAACTTATAGTAATACTTTCTAGGTTTAAATTCTTGTAGTAAATTAGGACTTTCCTTTATTCTTCTTGAAGGTACAATGAGTGTGTTGACACATCTTCTCTGAAGTACGTTAGCCTTTAAAACTGATTGGAAAAGGCTGCTTACAACAAATTGCAGATAAAATGCCCTATGTTAATTCAATTGGAGTAAGATGACATCAGAAAGAAATAGCCATTTTATGTGTTTTCTTTAATTTTTAACTATGTGTACGTAGTATTTGGCTGTAAGTGGTTGATTATTATAACCCATATCTTCATTTTCCTCCTGTAAATCATGCTCAAACATTCTCTCAAGCATAATCACCTTTAGGTCAAAAAACAGTGTAATTCCAAAAGCTCAAGTTTATTTAATTCATATTGTTTCTAAGAAATATGGAATCAATCTGTTTTTGGTGCTTTTTGTGGGAAATATTTCAAATGGAGATAGAGGATACAAGTATTCTTTCTACTCAGCAACTCATTCATTTTTTCTTTCATCCTATATTGAGTACATACTATACCTGGGCAACATGCCGTTCATTCTGTGTTTAGAAGCTTTGACTTGTGCTTCAGGAAAATGAGATATCTTCAAATTCTCTTTTCTTATAAGTAATAAGTAATGTAAGAACAGTTGGCTTCTAAGGCTTATTGGTCTAAGACTCTGAATCTGCCTGATTCATCACAATAAAACTTCTAGAAAAATCTCTATACTAACTTACCCTGTTAGAGTTGATGGTTGGGGCAAAAAGCAGTTTCTAGTCTCATAACTGTGTGTACACATGTGAATACGAATACTTGTCAGCTTATACACCTTGTAACTGAGATTTCATTACTCTTATCCAATTTCACATAGTATTTTCAGTTGTCTTTTTTACTAACAGCAGCAATAGTATCATAATTAATGTGGAAGGGCCAGTAGTGAATGTACTCATGGCTTAACGGACTCTATTGTTGTTTCAAGGTTCAATACAAATTGCATACTTATATTGCTTTATGTATATAAAAAAGACTTCATCCTCAAAGCTAGTTGCCTGAATTAAAAATGAGAAGCCAGGCCTACAAAATTGAATGAAAAGTGTCCACCCTGGAGGCAAGCCTGTGGTGTATTTGGTCTCGCCCCACTTGAGCATTTCAGTGGCAGTTAACAGCCACTTTGGGAGCCAAGCACACAGTGGATTAAGGCTTCCTCTGCCATTTCTGCTGCAGCCAGACCAGGGAGGGAGATGGGAATCTAGATGTTTTCATTCACCCCAAAGACAAAAACTGACACCTACACTGAGGAAGGGCCCAGAGAGCAGTCCTCATCCCTGGCTGCCTGCCTCTGCTGGGAGAAGCCTAGCCTGTGGCACTGTCACTCCTCCCCCCATGAGCATGTGAGCTCAGCCCAGGAGCATTCCCCAAGCCCAGTCCACAATAGTTTGTACTTCCCCTTACTCTACTGCTGCAAGACCTGGGAGCGAGCAGGGGATCGGGATGCTTTTGTGACCGTGTAGGACAGAGACCACTGTCCCTCCTGAAGGACAGTTGTATGAGTGGATTTTATGCCCCAAAGCTGCCTGTTAATCTCCTGGAGAGGTGCCCACCCTGTCTGATGGCAGGTTTACAGTGCACCTTCTGCCCTTCCCCTGCCTGAGCAGTCTTCCAGAAGGAAGACTAGGAAATCACCTCTTCCCTCCCTGTCACAACGAACGCCTAAGTCCAGGGGATGCCAGAGGACAAGTTTGCCCTCCTTTCTCATTCTGGTCTCCCTGGGACTCAAGTGTGCAATCTGGGGATTTAGGACCTGGGGATTACTCAACTTAGTCTACCACTGCTGGCACCTGAACACTCCCCCAGGGGTTTGAGACCCAACTGACCTAAACTGCAAACAATCCACAGTGGGTTCCCACCTGCTTGGACTGAAAGGCAGTGGACCTGTCCCTGCTGTACAGAGCAGCAATGCTCCCGGAACAGGAGAATAGGTGAGCTGCAGAGCTATGTCTTTTGAACTGAGGGAAAATTTTGTTCCAAAGCCATTTAGTCAGAGACCCATCAGAAAGGCATTTTTTCTGCAGATCTCAGGGATAGTGTGGCCTGGAGATAGATGACAGGGTTTGATTGAACTGAAAATCATGAACCTCAGGAAAGAGAAGTGGAGACTTGCCTACCACAAACTAGCCATTGCCTAACATAATAGAGAAATCTTTTCAACACACAAAATTCAAACACCTAGGGTGGTACGTGTGATTCAGTGAGTAGGGTGCTGGCCCACCTTCTGGAGGTGGAGGGTTCAAACCTGGCCTCGGCCAAAAACTGCAAAAAAAAAAAAAAAAAAAAAAATTCAAACACCTACACACTGGCTTTTGCTGCTGTTGATTCTTACCAATAAGTGCCACCTGATGGCCCTGAAGGTAGAAATTCACAATTTAATTTAATAAGTAGGACCTGCTGCCAGAAGGGCACAGTATTGGACAATGAGATAAGTTTCATGACACCTCTGCAATTCTAGTGCTGCAGAAGGTATTGAGCCTATTTATACCTAGTGCATATCTACTATAGTCAACCTGAAAAACCCATAACAAAAAAATGCATATACTTCTATAGAGACTTATCTCCCTCAAAGCACCCCAAATCAAAGCCAAACAACAGAATATAACACACAAAATACTCATACACTCCAGGGGAAAAATAAAATACCATAAATTAAGTTCCATTAAAATGAAAGTGAATTAAAAAATAAGAAGCGACAGGTTCTCCAAATAAGAAGAAATCCCCATAAGAACTCCAGAAGTGTAAAAAAACAGGCTGTCTTTACATCTCCAAAGAATTACACTAGTTCACCTCAATGGATTTTAACCATAGGAGATTTTTGAAATGAACTATAATTCAAAATATGGATTGCAAGTAAGCTCAATGAAATCCAATAGAAAGATGAAAACTAACACAAAGAAGCCAAAATTAACTAATCAATTAGTTAAGGAAATGAATGAAATTCATGAAAAGAGATTTCTAAAAACACACATAGTAGAACTTCTGGTAATGAAAGATACATTTAAGAAATTTCAAAATTCAGTGGAGGATTTAACAATAGATTAGACAAAGCAGAAGAAATAATTTCAGAGTTTGAAGACAAGTCTTTTGAATTAACCTAGTCAGACAAAAACCAAAAGGAATTAAGAGAAAAAAAAAAAAAAGAAATATAAAACTATGTAAAACGCCCAAACCTAAGAATCAAAGGTATCTTTTAGGGAGAAGAAGAAAAAGCAAAAAGTTTGGAAACTGTATTTGAGGGAGTGGTTGAAGAATACTTCCCTGGACTAGCTAGAGATTAGAAGATTAAAATACAAGAAGGGAGATTGATGGCAAAAGTCATCACTAAGGCGCATAGTTATCAGAGTAAATGTGAAAGAAAAAATCTTGACAGTAGTGAGACAAAAACATCAAATAACTTACATGTGAAAACCTATCAGACTAACAAAAGACTTCTCAGGAGAACCTTACAATTCAGAAGGGATTGGCTCCTCTCTGTAGTTACCTTACACAGAATGCCTGTCAGCCAATAATTTTAGACCCTACAAAAGTAAGTTTTATAAGTGAAGGAGAAATAGTGTTTTCCAGGAAAGCAAACACTAAGGGGATTTGCTACTAATAGATTGGCCCTACTAAAAGTACTGGCAGCAGTGGTAACCATCAAAATGAAAAAATCAATGTTCACCAGTATAAAAACACTCAAAATTATGAAGTTCACGCTGTTTATAGAACAGTAACCCATTGGAGGATACAAAGCAATTAGGTAACAATCAACATGATGACTAGAACAGTATCTAACATATAAAAATTAACTGTTTTTGTTTGTTTATTTGTTTGTTTTAGATAGAGTCTCACTCTGTTGCCCTAGTGTCATAGCTTATAGCAACCTCAAACTCCTGGGCTCAGGTGATTCTCTTGCCTCAGCCCTCAAGAAGGAATTATAGAAACTTGCCACAATGCATGGCTAGTTTTTCTGTTTTTAGTGGAGACAGGGTCTTGCTCTTACTCAGGTTGGATCTCAAACTCCTGAGCTTAAGCAATCCACCCACTTCAACCTACCAGAGTGCTGGAATTATAAGTGTGAGCCACTGTGCCTGGCACTATATTTATTTATTTATTTATTTATTCATTTATTTATTTTTGAGACAGAATCTTACTCTGTTGCCTGATTGAGTGCTATAATGTCATCATAGGTCACAATAACCTCAAACTCTTGGGCTCAAGCAAGGTTCTTGCCTCATCCTCCTGAGTAGCTGGAATTATAGGCACCAACCATAACACCAGGTTAGTTTTTCTGTTTTTGTAGAAATGGAATCTGGCTCTTGATCAGGCTGATCTCAAACTCCTGAGCTCAGGTGATCTACTCACCTCAGACTATCAGAATGCTAGATTATAGGCATGAGCTACTGTGTCCAGCCTCAAAAATTAACTTTTAATATAAATATCCTAAATACCCCACTTAAAAGAGGCAGAATGGATGAAAAACCATAACTCAAATATCTGTTGCCTTTAAGATACCCACTTAACTTATGAAGATTTTTAAAGACTCAAAGTAAAGAGTTAGAAAAAAATCCAGGCAATTGTATACCAAAGGTTGCCATACCTAGGGAAAATGGGAAATTGTAGCTAAATGTACCTTTACCTACAAAATATTTATTACAAAATTTTAGAAAATATTTACAAAATATCATTTATGCTTTGGCCACCTCTTTCTATACACATACAAAGTCTTCTCTCCTATTCATGTTGAACATGTTCCAGGATATCTATTGATATGCAAGTTTGTTTATTTTCTTTTGTATGAAGATTGTGGGGACACCTGTAGAATTAGAAACAAAAACTAATCATCTCAATAGATAAACGAAAAGAATTTTATATCATCCAGCACCCCTTTAGAATGGAATCTCTCAAAAAACTAGGCTTAAAAGGAACATATCTCAAGTTAATGAAAGCCACAGTCAACAACATACAAAATGGGGAGAAGTTGAAAGCACTGAGAACATGAACAAGATAGGAATTCCGCTTCTAGCACTTATATTTAACTAGTATTGGAGGTATTAGAGAAATTGGGCAACAACAACAACAAAAAAGGACATCTAAATTGGAAAAGTGGAAGTCAAACTATCTCTATTTGCTAATGGTATAATCTTATACCTTGAAAACCCTAAAGACTTATCCAAAAGGGGCAGCAGCTGTGGCTCAAAGGAGTAGGGCACCAGCCCCATATACCGGAGGTGGCAGGTTTAAACCCGGCCCCAGCCAAAAACTGCAAAAAAAAAAAAAAAGATTCATCCAAACGACTCCTAGGTTTGATAAATAAATTCACTGAAATCTCAGGTTACAATATCATGTACAAAAAACAGTAGCACTGCAATACATCAATAATGACCAAGCTGAGAAAAAAATCAAGAACTCAACTCCATTTACAAGACTTGCAAAAAACAAACAAACAAACAAAAAAACTTAGGAATATGTTTATCTAAACTGGAGAAAGATCTCTTCAAAGAAAACAAAATATAAATGAAGAAATTGTTGAAGTCGCAAACAAAGGAACATCATTTTATTCTTAAGGATTGGAAGAATCAAAACTATGAAAATAACCATACTGTCCAAAGCAATCTATAAATTTAATATAATTTCTGTTAAAATTTCAACACTTGTCACATAAAAATATCCTAAAACTCATACAGAAAAAATAGCCTGAATAGCCAAAGCAATCTTAAGCAAAAAGAACAAATTTGGAAGCATCATATTATATAACTTAAAATTATCTAATAAGGTGATAGTAACCAATACAGCATGGTACTACTTCACAATTGCTTTGTCTGAGTGCCAGTAATTATTGCATCATAAACGAAACAGATGAAATTATTAACATTTTAATTCTTACTCTTTCGAAGCCTATTTTGACATTTATTAAAAAATTGGTATAGAGCTCTTTTGATATTAAACTGTAATTAACTTGAGTGTACATGAAGAGACGAGATTTACACTGTTCATTGTGGAAAGCCAAATTCTAGAATTCCTATCTTCTAGACAGCAGATACACTTAAATATTATCTCTTTATAGCTAACCTCAGATCTTCCATGCATTGGCAAAAGCGAGACGTTTCCTCTGTATATATATTATACCTAGTTTTTGGTTTATAATTTTTTTTTTTTTTGCAGTTTTTGGCCAGGGCCAGGCTTAAACCTGCCACCCCCTACTCCTTGAGCCCCCAGGTGCCACTCCTGTTTATAGATTGTTTACATGAAAACCTTTTCACCTGTAACTTTTAATGGTTAAGTCATTTATCCTAGGATCCCAAGAATGATATGGAATTATCAAACTTTAAAATAAACCTAAGAGTCTCAGTGCCTGTAGTTCAGTGGCTAGGGTGCCAGCCACATACACCATAGCTGGCAGCTTCAAATCCAGCCCAGGCCTGCTAAACAACAATGAAAACAACAACAACAACAACAACAACAACAACAACAACAACAACAAATAGCCAGGCATTGTGGCAGGCACCTGTAGTCCCAGATACTTGGGAGGCTGAGGCAAGAGAATGGCTTAAGCCCAAAGAGTTTGAGGTTGTTGTGAACTGTGACACCAGGGCACTCTACCCAGGAAGACAGCTTGAGACTCTGTCTCAAAAAAAAAAAAAAGCAAAAATAAACCTGAGAAATATGGATCCTTCAATCATTAATGATATGTAATTGTATTTGAAAATGCTTTCCTGAGTGTACTGATTGTCACAGCCTCTGATATTTGGCATAGTAGCATTCAGTTTATATTTCTTTGTAAAATGGCTTACTTTAAAATGTTACTCTTGAAAAATTATCTTGTTTACAGCATTTGAAGAACAAGGATAAGAAATATTGTAAACTTAATTTGTGCATTGGGCAGAAAAAGATGATGGAATCCCCTTACAGGAAAATAAGTAAACTAGATTGTTACCTTAAGAGATTTCTTATGGAGGATTTATTCTTTAGTTTGTTATGATTTCACTTCTATAGAAGCAGCTGTACTTGTTATCACACTTTGCCACATCATCAGTCATCCAGCTACTGTGGAGAATTCCCCCAAGCAACACAGGACATTCATGAATTATATTACTGCTATAAATTTGGGGGCTGTAAGTTTTTATACAAATAATCTCAAGTCTCTAGTATACATTTCACCAATTGGTTAATAACATGATCTCTACCAGGGGATTTCTGGAATGTTTCTATCTTTTAAAAACAATGACCTAAAGTGCATTTTAACATAGGCTAAAAATCTTCTAAATGAAATTGGTCAATCTGAGGACATCTATATGATGAGAAAATATGTTTTACTCTAATTCTTTAATTTAACCTGTTGAGCCATTTTTTTGGCTGAATGATATGAAAGCAGATATTTACAAAGGTATAATAGGGTTAGTCATGTTTGAAAAACTAAAAAATATGGAGTGGCCTTTCCAATGAGAGTGAGTTCCTGGCATGAAAATCATTTTATAGTTCTTCCACTATTTTTCAAAGTTAGATAATCTCCATAAAAAGCCCAGTATTTCCATGGTGCCATCCATTAAGTAGGTCCCAGAGCTTCTGACCAAAGCTATACTCCTTTCACAACAAAACTGAAAATAATGCTTAAGTACACAAGCTGGTCCACAGTCTAATTTCTAAACATACTAATCTAATTTTTACTTCCATTTATTTGGCAAGATATTAATAGGATCTTAAATATTATTCCACATCTCTAAAAGTTGAGATTGTTCTTCATTGTTTCTTCCTTCATCAGTGACACAGTATCTTGTATTCTTTTGAGCTCCATCGCTGGCTGTTTTAAGCCATTGACTGCATCTCCAACTCTACCGTAGTTAAGACTGAAAAACCAGAGGGCATTTTTCAGAAGGGAACATGCAGTATGAAACACATATAACACATTACTTTAGATCTGGAAAAAAGATAGTTTGGGACTTAGTGTTTCTAATGATTCAAAGTCATCTGATTTGACATCAAGGTAATCTGATTTAACATTGTTATTCTAAAGCCAGTCACAGTTTTCCAATATTCATGTATGGCCAACTAAATTAAAGCTTCAAGTTGCTAGCATACTACCTTCAATACTATGTTCTACAGATGTACCTTCAATGAAAGGTGGCCTGAGTGATAACCTACTAACAGGACAATAAACCATCTAACATAAATAAAGAAGTAAACTCACATCACATAATTATGCCTTTGAAGAAAAAATCACAACACAACTGCTACTTGTTTCACTTTTTTTTGTAAACACTTGTGCCCTAACATGTTGTCTCTAAGAATTCATTTTCACAGCATTGAAATGCCCCATGCAGACCCTAGGGGAGTGAGCTCCCCACTCCAGCTCTCTGCCTCAGTTCCTAACAGGAACAGAAAAGGATAAAAAAATACAGGTGCTTCACGACCATTTCTGTTATCAGTCTAAAGCAGAGGGGGAAAAAAAGGCAAATTTTACCTTTTAAAAGCTTGAGCAGCTTTGTTGGTACTTTATCCCTACCTTGCAGTGCTCCGCCATTTTCTTTCTCACTTTTTCTTTCTTGATAAAGTAAAATAAACTTTCTTTCTTTAAAACTATCCTACTCCTGACGTGAGAATTATTTCTCTAACCCATGCCAGGAGCTCCTAATGAGTCCTCTCCTTAGCATCTAACAGCTTACATTTATCCATGAGGGAAGTGAGCCTCAGCTAAACTAGAGTATAAGCTGTACCTGTTACTGAAATAAACAGTGAGATTACTCCAATCATGATGCTCTAAAGGTAGATATGGAGTAGATTCTCAGGTCATAGATTCAAGTAAGAAATAGGATCCCATTTACAGAAAACTGACATACATTCATACTTATAAGGAATTATATGTGTAGATACCAACAAAAATATTAATTGTGGTTATTTCTGAGCTAGAAAGTTGGAGAGTGGAAATAATTTAAGTTGTAATGTTCACTATACACTTTTAAGAAAACTATTTTAACTTTAGAATACTATGTATATATAACTTTAACAGAAAAATATTAAACATAATAAAAAGATAAAACATAATGTAGATTCATTCAATATTAATCTTTCTCAAAAAAGTTGTATCTCCATAAAAAATTATTTTATTTATAAAAATACATAAAATAATTATGATATTTCAGTATAGGTCCATCAAATGTAACAAATATACCACTCTAGATGAGGATGTTTATGCAAGATGCTGTGCAGGTACCAGGGCAGGAAGTAAATGGAAAATCTCTGGATTTTTCTGTGAATTCTATATGGAAAATGCCTTTCTTTGGATTTTGCTATGAACCCATTTAAAAATCATTCTAAAAAATATTTGAATTGAAATATATAAAGTAGAGCAGATATTAAACACATTAAAAATAGAAAATCAATGAAACCAAAAGCTGTTTATTTGAAAATTTCAATAAAACCAATTGGCCAGGCTAAGAAAAGAGAAAGGGCACAGATTATTAATGTTAGGAAATGCAAGACATTCTTCTGACCCTCTGGCATTCAAAAGAAAATAAAGGAATACTATATGAGCAACTCTATGACAACAAACTTGATAAAATGGACAAATTCTTTGAAAAACACAATTTGTGAAATTCATGCAATTAAAAAATAGGTAATCTAAATAGGTCTATAGCAAAGAAACCAAATCAATAAATAACCTTTCCCAAAAAGCACTGGGCTCAGATGGATTCAAGTGAATTCTACCAAACATTTAATAAAGATGAGGTGATTTTTAAATAATATCTTTCAAAAGATAGAAGCAAAGGAAATACTTTCTTACTAAATGAGGCCAGTTTTACCCTAATAACAAAAGCAAACAAAGACATTTAAAAACCTGTAGACAGGGCGGCGCCTGTGGTTCAGTGGGTCGGTCAGGCCCCGGCCTCATATACTGAGGGTGGCGGGTTCGAACCCAGCCCCAGCCAAACTGTAACAAAAAATAGCCAGGTCTTGTGGCGGTGCCTGTGGTCCCAGCTACTCAGGAGGCTGGAGCAACAGAATCGCCTAAGCCCAGGAGTTGGAGGTTGCTGTGAGCTGTGTGACATCATGGCATTCTAACAGGGGCAACAAAGTGAAATTCTGTCTCTACAAAAACAAACAAACAAACAAAAAACCTGTAGACAAATATCTCATGAGTATTGTTGAAAAAACCCTCAACATGCTAACAAATTGAATTCACTGTATAAAATGAATTATACATCAAGACCAAGTGGGATTTATTCCATGTATGCAAGGCTGGTTCAATATTTGAAAATTAATCCGTTTTGTCAACAGACTCAAAAGAAAAATCACATTCATATCTATAGATGCAGAAAGAAGCATTTGACAAAATTCATCCATTCACGAGAAAAGCTCCCAGTAAATTAGGAATAGTATTGAACTTCTTCAACTTGATAAAAAACATTAAAGGGCTACACATATTTTGGTTACATAATTTGCATTTGCATATTTGAAGTTGAGAATAAAGTGGGAATCATTAACAGCACAGGCCTGTGAGATGCCACATCTCAGCTACTGAGCTTTTTTCTCAAAGTCAGAGTTTACCAGACTTTTTTTTAACTTAATTTTTATTAAGTCATAACTGTATACATTTATGGGGTACAATATGATGATTTGATATACAATGTAGAATGCTAGGTATCTACCCAGATGAACAAAAATCATTTTACAACAAAGACGTACTTTTGTTTGTTTCTTTTTAATCTGACCTCTTGTGAATGTTTTCTGGAGTATTGTGTCTTCTTTTCAGTGTTAATAATTTATTCTTAAAGAAGCCTAAT
>CAUYPK010086690.1:0-40763 GCA_963574355.1 Loris lydekkerianus | reverse complement strand
TTTTTTTTTTTTAATTAAATCATAGCTGTGTACATTAATGCGATCATGGGGCACCATACACTGGTTTCATAGACCGTTTGACACATTTTCATCACACTGGCACACTGCCTTCCTGGCATTTTCTTAGTTATTGTGTTAAGACATTTACATTCCACATTTACTAAGTTTCACATGTACCCGTGTAAGATGCACCACAGGTGTAATCCCACCAATCACCCTCCCTCTGTCCCCCTCCCCCCCTCTTTCCCCTCCCTTTTCCCCTGCCCCCTATTCTTGGGTTATAACTGGGTTATAGCTTTCATGTGAAAGCCCTAAATTAGTTTCATAGTAGGGCTGAGTACATTGGATACTTTTTCTTCCATTCTTGAGATACTTTACTAGGCAGAATATGTTCCAGCTCCATCCATGTAAACTCACTTAGACTTTTAAAGAGTCAGCCCTCGGATGCGCTATTTCCTTTTCCAAGTTCTGACTGTGGTGTTGTGTTGGGCCTGGCCTGAGACGGGCTTTAACACAAAGGCATTCTGCAGAAAAAGAGAGTCAAGAGACACGTTTGTTCCTTGAAACATATTGCAAATGTTTTAAAAGATAGATTTTTTTTGATGATGTAAATAATTGTTAAAATATTAAATTAAACCGTCTGCTTCCCATTTAAATTATCATCCCGGGGCTTTGTCCGTGTTTTCTAGCAAATAGCAACAGCGACAGCACACGAGTTTTGAGAATGACGACAGTGTCATGCTCGAAATTATGCTTCAAATGTCTGTAGATTGAGAAAATAGGTGGTGATCAAAGGCTGCTATTAATTCGGTGAAGCGAGTGAGTGAATCTGCGTTTGATTCATCACTTCAACTGTAGACATTTACAAAATAGTGTGTGACATATTATTTATTTAGTCTCTTCATGGCGAAGGTGCATCTGGATTTACAGAGCCCTCACAATAAATCGTGGTACCCCAGGGGTCCCAGACCTACTGGTCGGGAGGCAGGGAGCAGGACAGGCTTATGATTGATGACCGGGCGGCGGGCCGGGGGCACATCTGCTGGCCTTTGATTGCTTTTATCATCACAGTCCTCACACTTTCTCCCTGGAACTTTGCACCTTGCTTTGTTTACTAAAAATATTTTCTGTATAAACTTGAACAAGTTGGTTATGACTTTCCACAGTGGACACATTTGTCATGCTAAAACATGAATTGCACCCAGAGATGTGCACGCTTGGAAGGAAAGTCTTTTTAAATTCGAGACTCACCAGGTCTTCAACTGTATTTAATAATATTTTATTCTTTGATCTGTGAAGTGAATACACGGTTGTATGCTGCACAATTCTTCATACTTTTGTGACCTAAATAGTTAATAATATAATAAAGGGAAGGACTTCCTGCATCTCAGTTCCAGCTGTTCCCCGGTACATTATTATTACCATAGTTCAACAAAATCCACCAGTACAGTTATTATTTGCTGGACCAAGCACAGCTAAGAAATATGGTAAACTTCTTATCCAAGTGCTTTCTGGAATTTTCTTGTTTGTCCCAGTATGTTTTATCAGAACACGTGATTCAATCTGTGCTTGTGGACTTTTGCCCAATTGCACATTTCTTTTTCTCTTTCCGCCTTGTGGGTGACCCTGGGGCGGTTCTGGATCTCTCACAGGGGGGTTCTCCAGTCTTTTCCCTGTGTGCCCCTGCAGTCATCCCTCTCCCTCCTGCACACACAATGCCTTCCTTTCATCACAGCACAACCTTCCAAGCGACTTGTCTATACAGTTGCTGTCTACATATGCTCATGCCCTAGCCAGTTTCAATCCTCTGCCCCGTGATGCTACTGAAAGAGCTCTTGCCGTGGTCACAAACCACTTACATCTGGGTCCAAAGTTCAAGTCTTGGATCTCAGCTCACTTGCTCTCTCAGATGCATCTGACACGTTGATCACTGCTTTTCAGAATGTTTTCTTAAATTTGTTTCTATTACACTCATTCATTTATTCATGTCTTCACTCAGGAAGCCTTGTTCCAGGTATGAGGAACACAAGACTGCAAAGGAAAGACTGGCTTCTTATCTTTATGAACTGACAGTCTGAGAAAATCAGAAAAATACATATGTGCTTACAACAGCGTGTGCTGTGAGCTAAGTATTGTGGTGGGTATGCGATGTTGAGGGAGTGCTTCCAAGGAATGCCTGGTCAGGATTCAGGGAGTCCAGGATGGCTTTCTGAGGAAAGTGACATTTAATTGGAGATTCAAAAAGAGAATAAGAGTTACCCAGAGAATGGAGGAAATGTGGAGAAAACATCCCCAAGACAAAAAAAAAAAGCAAATACAGGGGCTCCGAGGTCAAGGGACCATGGAGAGCTGGAGGGAGCAGGCGATGAAGGACAAAGTGGTGAAAATGTCGTGGGAGCAAGGCGACATCTTATCATGAGAGGCCTTGTAAGGTAATTTAAGATCAGGCTTGTTGGACCGCAGGCAGTGGGAGCCATTGAAGACTATGGAGTTGGAAATGACTGAAGTGGGAAAGGCTGGGATGGGGCAAAGCTAGAGGAAGGGAGACTTGTTCAGAGGCTGTGACAACAATTCAGGTAATACAGGATGGTGACATTAGGGGGCTAGAGAAAATAGAGCTACTACAGGGGGGAAAAACAACCAAATTGGGGGCCCAGGGTTGAAGACAGTGCCTGGTTGCAGAGACAGAAGTCACTGATGACAACTGCAGTGAGGTTTCCAGGTTGGGTGACCAGGTACACAGTGGTGTCACTCACCAACCTGGAGAGCACCCAAGTGGGAATAGGCTGGGACCAAAGGCGGAGGGTGACTTCAGCTAGAGCTGCCTGATGGTTTTCAAAAGCAGAGACATACATGGATAGCAGTGGGGTCCCTGAAATGCACAGGCCCTCCTCTGCGTCTCTCAGAGAAAAGTAAAGAAACAAAAAAAATAATAACTTCTCTGGGAGAAATAATGACTTCTCTTGGGAACCTTATCAGGGAGCAAGTCTGATGGGCTCACCATCCAAGCAGTGAAGAGTGGGGGTGATGCAGCTTCTGGGAGAAGCACCCATCTCTTCCAGGAGGGAGGGTGTTTCCCACAACAGATAGACACAGGCCTCAGCTCAAGATGCACAGCTCCAAGGACGGGGCTATCAGGGTTCAGGAGAATCAGACACTTATCACCAGAAGTCACATGACCTCATTGTCATATCCTCAACAATGTACTTTAAGGCACCTCAGTCATGAGAGCACCCAATGAAAGTTTAGAGGAAGAGAGAGCGTCACTGAAATAGCGAAGACCTGAGTTGGGAACAGTATTTTACTCCCTTCTATGAAGTCACCCACGTTGCTACATATTTTTAATGCCATTTACATTTCTAACACCCCTAGTTGAAATATTGTACCTCATCCTAGTAGAGGGACCACAATGAAATCATTCCCACATTGTGGCCAAAGGGGACAATTTTTCTATTTTCCTCATGAGTTTTCTGGTTCATAGTTCCCATGATCTCTCATCTATCCCATCCTATGTCTCTCTCCATGCTAAAACCTTGCTCACTAACACACCCTGCTTCCTCAAAAGGCTGTTAACACACCAAGAGTGGAGTTCACTTCACTTTAGGAAGTATTTAAGAAATTCTCAAAAATACCTGAAGGTTTAAAATTTTTTTCTGCAAATGAATACATTTATTTTTAAATAAATACAATAGTTAAGAACTATTTTAGGCGGTGCAAGGGTTAGAGCTTACTGATGACCCCAATTTCTGTAAGCGGAGTCCCTCTTCCCAGCAGTGCCGTGCTCAAGGTTGGCCCACTCCCTTCTGCTGTATTAGTCAGTCACACTAGGGAGTGATTTACCCGTTCACAGAAACAGGGATTGTTCTGCTATCCTTGGGACTGTGGTTAGTCATCCACATCAAGTTTTGTTGCCTCAGGCACCCTTCCCCTGTTACAGTTTGGGGCGAAGGAAGAAGTGACAGCAGATTAACACTAACTGTCCCTCCCACGTCACACAGCTATTCTCCTGACCAGGCGCCGTGCTGTCCCTGTCTTATAATATGTCATCTCAGAAACACCTGGGATTATTGGCTGTGTTTTACAGATGACAAAAGACAGGGAGTTCAGGGAGATAAAGACATTTTCCAAGGGTTACCCTGAACTGGGGTTTGAACGCAACTGTTTGACACTTGAGTCTGGTCTCTGCTCCTTGGGCTGGAACACAATGGCTTACAAATTGTGTTCCCAAAGAATGAGGAAGAACTACCAGATCCTATCCTGAGCACGGCAAGTCTTTTCTTGTTTTATCCATTGACGCTCAATGTAGAGTTCACTGAAATATGGCTCCACAGCCTTGTTTCAAACACAGTTTGAAGCACCTGCTATATTGTTTCTGTAGAGCTTTCGAAGGGTTCTACCCCTGCACAAGGAATTAAGAACTGCCTGCATTGTGCAGCCTCGAGGCATGAAAAGATGGACTAAAAGAATAGTCTCACTGGTTTCAGGGAAGATCTGTGAAACTATATTTACATGACAAAACAGAGAAGAGCTCAGTAAAAATGAACTCCCCTGCATCCTCAGCATCAATTCCTTAGCCTCCTTGTTATTCTGGAGTGATCCAGAAGAGACGGGGAACAGGAAGAAGGCTAGGAACAGTTAGAGTGGTGAAGAGATCACGAGAGACAGAATGGGGCAGAGAGAGAAAAAGCAAGTTTTTTTTTTTTTTTTTCATAATGCATAATGCATAAAGAATAGTCTTACACAGCAGGAAATAAAAACAAAAATTAAAAAAGATGGCTCTGATTCATTGTAGATGATAAAAGGCATCTGAGATTTAGTTTCTTATAGGTCATCCTCAGAAAACACCCTGGTAGGTCTTTTTACAATTTTTTCCCTAATCACAGTTGTACAAACATAAAAATATTTTACCATCTTTCATCTATGATTTCACAGTTATTATGCAGCATGAAACCCTTTTGAATTCAAGGCATTGCTGCTATCTAATGGACCATTGAAGCCATGATTACAGAGAAGTAACATGTATGAACGACAGACGCTTGGCAAGTCATTGGCAAGGGGATTTCCTGTATGAGAGTGCACTTGAAAAATTTTGGACCCCAAGAGGCAGAAGCTGGGAATCTGCCATTTTGATGCTGTAAGGAGTTTTTTGTATCCCAAGAAGTATAGTGCAGAGCAAGACAACTTTTTTATTCTGGGAAAACCAATTCAATATGCATTTCTATTCTGAAAAATAAAGTCAATTCTCTGTTCGTGGGGAAGAAATAACAATGTGATTCAAATACTTTCAACCCAGAGGATGGGTTGTCTGTTTCTTCACATAAATTTGATGTAATCCAAAGCAGAATTCTCTTTATCTGAAGACAATTTCAATTCTGGGGGTGGTGAGGACAGAGTCCAGGGCAGGAAACATTTTGTTTTTTAAAAAATATGGATTTATGCTGCTTTACAATAGTACAGTATTATTTATTCTTGGGGAAACCCTCTCAGAACATATAGGTTATGTGTATATGTGTGTGTACATAATTGTATGCATTTATATGTTATGATTAGTTTACATATCATTATTATTATTAATGCATGTCAAGAGCTTAGAGCCAATCAGTATAAGACTTCAGGAAAGTTAGTTATGCCTGAACTTGATATCTTATAAAAGGTTCTGGGCTTAGTGCAGTCTAGAGTAGAGTGCAGGGGCCTCATACTTGGTGTAATACAAGGCCAAATAGCCCAGATTGAAGGAGCGTACTGTGGACCCAACTGGCTGCTGAACCACGTAGATGAATGCTGACTCTGAGGCAAGGTGTGGGGCTTCCCTTGGAGAATTAACACAATCACCCAGAAAGAGGCAGATCTTAGGATATGTAATGAAAGCCCAGAAAGCAGGCTTTAAGATGAGAGGAGGGACTTCTTTTTCCATTAGAGCCTTGTAATGATTGAACTGCATGAAATACATCTTAGAGGGAACCCCACAGTGGGGTATGCGTAACTACTCTGGGGTGTATGCGTTGATGAACTGATTCTTGCAACATGTCACGTATTACTGGTGACTCCAGATAGGCCAGGGTATGGGACATTAGTCAGCTTGGTGCACTTCCATGGCATTACTCCTAACCTTTCACATTTTTAAGCAATCATGTTAAGAAGATGAATACTGCACAATGACCCCAGATTCAGTAACATAAAGGTCATTGCCGAGCTTACTAAAGACTTATTTAGATGACAGCTTGGTCTCCACTGTACTTTGTGTGTTCAAGCTCCAAAACAAAGCTTGACATTCACTTTGGGAATGAACCAGCATGGTGGGCACAACAGCATATTAGGAAACCCATTCCAGGGAGATGGAGTGGAAGTGGTTCCTCCCATGGCAGGAGCAGAGACAAAGTTCTGAGCCAGAGGCCTGGCTAAGGCAGTGAGGAATGGCCAGGATGAATCTGTAGAGAAGAACTTAACAGTCACACAAGGTGAAGGCTCAGTTCTTTGTTTTAGATGTTTAAAGTTAATATGATTTCATTTTAAGCTTCACATTGAGGAAACTTGGATGTATGATTTGCACACAGAAATGTAACAAATGAACACTATCAATCCTAAGAGAGTCTGATATTATACTCTAGACTAAGCTCTCAAGTTAGATTTAGGAAAGGGCTTGTTCTACTAAAACAGTATTGAGCACAAGCAACAAAACTTTCTATGTCTTGTCGCTCTTAGTTGTCATGTGATGATGATACAGATTTAAATCATTAACTCAGAAATGGTCTACTGAGCATGTACTGTGTACCCAATGATACTCTAGGCAACAGAGTTGTAGAGAAGAACAGAAAAAGACTAAATCCCTGTTCTAATCATGTTTCCAATCTGGTGAGAAGAGAAGGTCAAAAATACCTATATATAAAAACACATTATGGAGTATGCCACATTCTGCAAAGTGGTCTGGAAAATAACCAATCGGGGCAAGGAAAATAATCATGTGACAGGTAAAGGAAGGACTGTAGTATTTTACATAGTGTGGTCATGGAAGGCCTCCCTGATAGCATGAAATCTGAGCAGAAATATGAAAACAGTAAGGGAGTAGCTAGGTGGACATCTCAGAGGATGAGCATTCCAGCCAGGAAAAAAAGCGTGTTCAAGAGCAGGAGATGTTTGATGTGTTCGAGGCATGGCAATGACAAGAGTGTGGTTGGAGCAAAATAGGGCAGGTGGAAGAAGTGAGAGAGAGAGTTGGGACAGATCATTTCCAGAGCCTTGGAAGCCCCAGATCTGGCTTTTACTGCAGTGTTCGGAGAAGTCCTGGGAGCATTTATGAGAAGAGAAGGGATATGAATCTGACATTTAAAAATGTTTACTGGCTACTGTGTGTACAGTTTCAGGGAGATTAGGTAGGAGGTTACTGCAAGAACACAGGTGACATTTGTTCTAGCTCTCAGGTTGGTGGAAAAGAATCCAGTTCTGGCTGTATTTGCCTGTGAACTGGATGTAGGTTGAGAAAGAAATGGATGGATTAAGGATGCTATCTAAATCTGTTTTGTGCTCCTACAAGAGAATGCCACAGATAGGTTAATTAAAAATGAATTGAAAGTTATTTCACTCATGGTTTCAGGGGTGGGACGTCCAAGGTTGAGGGGCTACATCTGGCAAGAGCTTTCTTGCTGTTGTCATGACATGGTGGAAGATGGGAGGATAAAAATGAGAGAACTGAACTCATTTTTATAATAAACCTATTCCCCCAATTATGATATTAATTAATTCACAAGGGCTCTGCCCCAGATCTCAGCACTGTTGCATTGGGGAGTAAGTTTCTAACACACGAACTTTGTAGGCCATAGCAGATGTCTCCAAAAGTTTTGGCCTGGGAAACCGGTCAAATGGAATTGCCATTAAAGAAATGGGAGAGGCTGATGAAAAAGTATGTTTGGAGGGAAATTTTTAATGTCAGAGTTAATATGTCTAATGACTGTCCAAGGAGAGAAGGCCAGGAGACAGTTGGCATTTCTCAGTGTATAGCTGTGTAAAGCCATGGACTATAAGAGCTGTATTAGTCAGCTTGGGATTCCATAACAAAATACCATAGACTAGGCGGCTTAAGAATAGAACTTGATTTTCTCACTATTCCGGAGGCTGAAAAGTCTTCAGAAGACCAAGATATTGCTTCCCCAACAAGGCCCTCTTCTGCTTTGTAGATGGCCTCCTTCTCTCTGTGTCCTCGTGTGGCCGAGAGAGATGAAGCTCTAATCTGTCTGTCTGTCTTTATAGAGGCACTGATCCTACTCTAAGGGCTCCACCCTCATGACACCTCTAAACCTAATTCCTCCCAAAGCCTCACTTCCAAATACCATGACACTGGGGGGCAGGGCTTCAACATATGATTTTTGTGGGGGAAAGGATTAAGCCTAAGCACGGACACCTTCATAGAGACTGGGAAAACCAGAAGAAGGCAGGAAGGGTTAACTTGAAAATATAGGCTGTCAACAGAAAGAGAATAAGAGAGACCAGTGAACCAGACACAAAGCATTTTAAGTTATTGTTGTTGCAGTGTGACTAAGATGAGGAGTTAGAAACAGCCATCAAATTTAACAACACAGGAGTCATGGTGACCTTGGTAAGAATTTTTAGATAGAGTGGTAGAAATCATGGCTTGTTTGGAGTAGATTTCAAGAGAGAATGGAAAAGGTACAGTTCAGTTGGGACCATGATGTGGAGATATTCTAACTTTATTATTATTCATTAATGAATAATAATAGTAATATTATATATATAGTAATCACCAACTTATATAAATAAATAAATTCAGTAAGAGTTAGTGGAATCATCAAAGATGGCATCTTCCTGTGTCAGTCATTGGTGAAGGTTTATCCCAGGGGTCAGTCGAGCTGGGGGGCATCCATTTAAGAAGGACAGGTCTGCAAGGTTTCAGTTAGTTACTATTTGGGGTCCCTTCTAGAAAAGCAGCAAATTCCATTTTGTACTTGTGAGAACTAAGGCGAGACATACGGTAAATCTGTCGTCACCACAGCCTCTGGCACTGAAGCCATAAGAAAGATCATGTCCATCATTACTATTTTTTTCTTAAACTGGAATTAGTAACAGAGAATCCATGTACTCAGTTTTAAACTATGCGGTGTTTTCTGCTTGCCTTGGCACTCTCAGAAAACATTTCAGAATAATACAACTGGTCGTGAAGCTAGAGGATGAAGCTTATTGTTCTTGATGGACGCGTGTCTCTAGTTTGTGTATTATGGACCAAAAATGTAGTGGTGTCTCCAAAAATAAAAGCTGAGCACAAAGAGGTTTGTTTTCAGCTTTCCTGCAGGGTGGGATAACAGTATACGTGTCTCACCCTTCTGGGACTAAAGACATCACGCTTTTCCGTGCCTCCAAGTGGAAAATCATCCCACAGCCCCTGGGGCGGCACGGAACACTCACCACGTGAAGCAGTCATGTCATAAAAGATTGTACTTGTTTTATCTTACTTTTTCCTCTTGCTAGTTCCCTTTATGTTGGCAGAAGGAGGGATGCGATGACCTACATTGAACATTTCCACATCTAATTCTCAGATTCTGGGACATCAGTTTTACCTTCCTCCTTAAAAACATTTGGCCTTACGCAAGTTACCCAGAAAGAGTCCCACTGAAGACAGCTATCCCATCCGTTGTAATGTGGTCTGAAACAATTTATTTGAATGAGGATTTTCATTGCCTTTGGAGCAGACCGGTCACATTAAGCAAATGTATAGTACAGTAAGTGGTATTTCCTGAAGTAATCGAGCTTCCATGGAATGGCCTCTGAGTGCAGCTCTCATGAACAGTAAATGTTTTTTGCACACAAGCCTGAAAATGACCAGTGCAGATTTTAGCAAATAAACTCCTTTCTGTACACAGGGGTCTAGACATCTAAAGTGGGCAATTCAAACAAAATTATTCTTGCTTCTCTTCACCTTTTTCTACGCGTATGCTCCTGAGTTTTTGTTAACCTTTCAAAAAGATATTTAAAACTGTATCTCGGCCACCTTGTAAAATGAAAGAGTACATTGTACGGGCACCAAGTGCATATGTCAATGCTTTTATCAAAGTCAGGGTCCAGCTCTGGGGCACTAATTGGAACCATGTGTTGGCAATGCAAGACAGAATTTTCAGCTGTTCTTTAATTAAATGGAATAAAATAAAGACCTTACATTTCTTTACAAAGAGGGGATGCTGGATTTGTTCTGTTAGCAGGAGTGATGAATGACCCCCGGTGGGGATGCTGGCACCTGCGTCAGGCCCCCACAGACGCTGGTTGGTGTTTGACTGTGTCAGACCCTCTCCGTGGTTCCAGGATGCTATTTATCCACATTCTCAGACGGCCTGGTTGTATACGTTTCCCTGACAAGGAGGTAAAGGCAAGAGCAAGAAAATCTACTTATACTCAAGTACCCAGGTAGGTAAACCCATGGAAGATTTTATGTATCTTTATAAAGCTCAGTCACTGTGAAGATCATCAGTGAGGTGGAGAAAGGCACCTGCCCACTAACCACTGTGAGGAAATCGTGGCTGATATTTGTTTCTGGTAGAAAGACAATACTGTCTCGCAAGAAACACCGTCTCGAGTTTTCTGTTGAAACTTGAAAAAATATATATAATTCGATTTCTTCAAAAGTGCTACTTCTCCCACATTATACTTGGGGGGAAAAAAGACTTTAGAGCTCTTAATTGTCCTAGGATCAAAATCCTAGGGAATAAGAGGTTGCTCCCCGTGTCTCCTCTCAGGACTGACGCCCTCTCTCAGGATGCTTTGTATTATTTAACATTCATTGAATGGCATCGGTGTACTGAATCCTACTGCCTCCCTACCCCCACAAGGGCTGGATCCAGAACTGGGACCTACGCTCAAGGTGCTGATGCCTTATGAAAAAAATGCAAATATTGCTTCCGGCAGCACGCTGGGGCCAACAGCCCCCAGAAAGACACGCAAAGGAAGTGAATTAGGGATGACAGCAACAGCAATTACTTTAACAAATGTATACAAGCAGCATTTTGCAGGAAATGAAGATGGTAAAACAGGGTTGAGAATGTTCAAGACACGAAGTCAGCTCTGAAAGGGGCTTAAAAAATTCCCACGATTACTTCTTAAAGCAGATGATAATACCATTTCTGCTCAGACCCAAGCCAGAGGGACACACGCTAGAAAGAGAGACAGAGAGACTCTCCTTGTTTTGGGGTGGGGAGTGAAGTCTCCCTGTGCTAGTCACATCTCAGCCTCTAAGCACTGCGTGGACCGTTTTGTCTATGCATGCTCCTTGGTACAGACTGGAGGCTGAGGACTTCCCAGACAGGCTGGGAAGGCACCAGTGGGTTACACAGCTGGCAAAAAAACGGAGACTTCTGAGGGCATGTGGTTGTATCCTCAATGCTCTCTCATGAGCACGCACAAACTGAACCAGGGCACCCCCTGCTTTCTTTAAGATCCTTCATTAGCTGTTCATTTATGCTAAAACCTGAACTCATAGTGCCAGATGCAAGACTTTAGCGGGTAGCCTAACCTACCTTCTCAACCCCAGGGTTCGCTCTGCCTCAGGCACTGAACCGGATACACAATGTCCTCCTCTGTGCCTGGCGCATGGCTGAGGGGGTCTCAGCCACCTGGCAAACGTCCAATCTTTCCTGAAGTTCAGCTCAAACCTTACCTATCTCCTCAAGTTTCCCTTGGCTGCAGTCTCTTCTCCCTGTGCTCTGCCAGTGGCCTAGGAGTCTGCTGACTCTCTTGTGCCTCTGAGCATCCTGGGCACAGCTCTTGAACAGCACTGACCAGGCGTCCCGATGGTCTGGATCCTCCTTCCTTCATCTAGACTTCCAAACACCTGAAGGAAAGGGTGATGGATTCTTTATTTTTATGGCCCCAGGGCCTGGCAGAGAGCTTGGCACAAAGTGTTCCACAAATGCTGCTAAATGAATGAACACACATACATGCACATATTGGGAATCGTGTTCTTCTAACCACTTGAGAACTCTGAGTAAGCTGAACTCCCACCTCCTGTATGTAGCTCAAATTTCAAACTCTTGAAGTAAGATTATTGATACAAAGGATAGTGAAAGGGAAGGAATACATTGGATTACTTTGACCCCCAAATCTTAACATTCGCCAATGAGAGGCAATTATGAAAGTGAGTGACATTGTTCATGTAAGACACATTAAGGCTATTACTAGAAAAATTTCACCAGGAGAGAAGTGTCATCAGAAATGACAATATGCGGTATAGAACTCCTCAAGGAAACAATAGTTTTTGTTGGGTTGTGTACCTTTTTACTGTTGCGTACCTCAAATGCCATAAGCCTTGCAGAATATAAAATTCTTGTTAAATACATACAACCTTTGGGTATAAATCGTGGCCCGTGAAAGGCTATTTCCGGTCAGATGTAACAACACTGCCTGATTCCAAGTCCTAAGGAAAGACAATCAGTTATGGCTGCTATGGAAGAATTTCAATTTTATCTTTTGGGAGAGAATATAAATGAATGAATGAATACATGAACAGAACTAAAGCAATACAATAGAGTCTTCTCTTGCTCAACAGCACTTGGACAGGCAATGTTTTCCTCTGAAGTTTTTCATTTCTTATACTTTGGTGGCAAATTCACCTGTGTTCTCATAAGTCATTTTAGTTTTAGATCGTTCAGTACCTCCAGTCAGGTCTTGCTTTGCCTGGATGTCGTATCATCTTTAACAATTGCATGTGTGGCTGGAAGTGTTATTTTTTAGTATTAGGGAAAATATGTTACATAAAAAGATGTTATGTGACTGATAAAATAAGAGATGAGCAAAAGAAAGAGATAGCTAAGTTGTTTTGCATGAGAAGGGGATTATGAAAAAACAGAAAGAAAGCGGGGAAGGAGGAGAGGGGAAGGAACGGAGGACGTGGCAAAGGGCTTGACCCGAGGGGGACTGTTGTCAACAGGGAGTTCTGGCAGCAGGAAAACCAGAAGACTTTAAAGAACCGAGTTACGGTAAAATCAAATATAAATTGCTTCTTTTCTTTGAGATAAATAGCTTCTCTCTCATCTAAACCTTCAATACGTTTTGCTATACACAGAAATTTGAGTGTTTTTTTCATAGAAATAAAAAAAGGAGATAAGTTTCCTGGCTGGCTGCCATAAAGCTGAGAGAGAAGAAAGTCAGGATTGACAGGGTCAAATTCCTGATAATAGTACCATGTATTCTCCCTTTTAAAACCAATATTTCAGATTGTATATGAGACCAGCATATTGTACCCCTTGATTGCACTAATGTACACAGCTATAATTTAACAATAAAAATAAATAAATAAACAAACGGGTTAAATAACAAAACAAACAAAAAAAAAAAAAAAAAGGAAGTGAGCCCAATGGGAACAAGAATTCAGGACAGAAGTGTCCATGAAAATAGATCCTACAGGAGTTCACAAAAACTTCAGAATAACACAAGACATAGAGGACCAGGGTCAGGGAGCTTGTTTAACAAATTTGGAAGAAAAGGTCCATTCAGCTGATAATATGGCAATATATAACCTGGTGATTCATTATATGCTGATTTTATAGCACAGTGAAAAACCATGAGAAGATTGCCATGCAGGCTTCACTACTGGACACAGACACTGCGCTGCTTAAAGTGCGCTATCTTGCTCACTGCAGGGATTCTTATTGTATCGTATTGTACAGATGAGAAAGTCAAGTTCAGAGAAAGTAAGTCAGTCACACAGCTGCCAGAAACGTGCTAGAAACTTGGCTTGATCTGGTCCCCACATCCACATTTCCCATTCCTACTCATCAGTTACCAGGTTCTAATCAGAAGACATGGATTATTTTCCCATATGTATACTAAAAGCTACTTCAAATGTAACATTACCTCTGTATGGTATTCCAGAGGAGCAAATACATTAGTCAGTTATTGTCAAAATGCTGCTACATAACAAACTATCCCAAATCTCAGTGGCTTTTGACAGCAAGTAATTCTCATGCTCAAAAGATAGCATGGTTGAACATGGGTCTGCTTATCTAGCGTGGGCCCAGCCTGACAGAGCTGACGGTTTCAGGGTAGTGGGTCTGGCTCTAGCTGGAGGGTCAAGTTCAGTTCTGCTTTATAGGTTGGCAGAGGCCAAGGTGGGAGGTGTAGCAGCTATTACTATTTGGAGCCTGTTCTTAGGAGAGATTAGACTCTCACAAAGGGATAAGCAGAAGCATGTAATGCCTTTTTACTTTTAGCCTCAAAACTAGTGCATTGTTATTTAATCCAAATTTTGTTGGCCAAAGCACATTATTAAAGTTAATAAAGTGGGGTTGTGGATGGGAAATATTTACTGGGAATAATTTAATCTTTCATAGTAACCTATTTACTTCTCTGTAAATTTAGTTCCTCAGAGAAATATGCCATATTATATCTCTTTTAGGGGAGGGAAGCAAGATTGTTTCCGATATTATTCAGGAGGAGCCTCTGGAAAATTCCACATGCTCGAATTCCCTAAATGTTTTCAAAGCATAATGACAAAACCATCACCTTGAAGCACACTTTTCCTGTCATCACTACCATCATCTTGTCTCAGTAGGTTGTCTAGCACTCTCAGAAAGTTTTCAGTCAGATTACAAACACACACACACACACACACACACACACACACACAAAGAGACAGAGATAACTCCTTGCTATAGCATAAGAATAACTTGCAATTAGTCTCTGGACTACTTGATAAGATCAAGTAAAACTTTTGTTGCTTTGTATTTTTCAAGGATCAATTTACTTAATGTTCTCTAATGAGACTAACTTAGCAAGGTCTCATATTTACAATGTTTTTTTTAGGCCCAGGGTGTCCTGGATCATCCCCACGCTGCAACATGCAGGGGCAGCTCTCCCACAGCAGCTCTCCCACAACTTTCTGGCTCAGCTTCTCAGACCCGGGCCCCAGGCAATGCCCAAAGTCGTCTGCACACACTGGCCCAAGATCTCCCAAGGCAGTTCAATTGAGTGCCCAAGTCCAAGAAAACCAAAACAGCCCACAGAACCGTCAAAGTCAAGTGACGTATATCCAGTGTAACAGCAGTGCAGTGGACCTTCAGGTGATATTTGCAGACAGAAGAATATTTGCAGTCAACTGTCAAGGAATCAGACCATTGAGTACTTGGACCAATTTGAGGAATCTTTGATTTATTTGTCAACTGTAACAGAAAATGAAAAGTGGTGTGGCGCAGGTAAAACATTCTTCTGGTCATGGCAGAAGGGAAAACCATAATTCATTTCAGGCGACCTCCTCTCCAGAAAACAGATATGTAGAACAAGACAGATCCCCACGGGATAGAGATTACTTTGATTATATTAATAGGACGTCAGACCATGGGCATTCAAGAAGAGGACATCCTCATGATGGCAGCATGGAGTCACAAAATAGAGACCGAGAAATACGCAGAGAGAGAGAAAGAAATGCGGATCGGAAAAGGTCGCGGAAATCTCCATCTCCTGGGAGAAGAAGCCCAGAACCATCAGTAGCCCAGAGTTCCTCTGCTCAGGATGAACCTCCTGCAAAGAAGAGAAAAGAGGAGCCAGATCCTTTCCTGACTCGCACTGGTGCAGCACACATTCCCCCGCAAAGCTCAGGATGATGCGACAACAGATTACAGATAAAAACAGCTCAGCATATCAGAGGATGAGCTGGTAGGCCCTAAAGAAGTCGGTCGACAGTCTTATCAACAAAGCCAACATTTGCAATCTAAGGTTTATTATTCAAGAGCTTCTTCAAGAAAATATAGTTCGAGAAAGAGGTCTGCTGTCCAGATCTATTTTACAAGACAGACTGCATCTCCAATATTCACCCATGTTTGTGCAGCAGTAATGGCAATTATCAACTCAAAATTTCCACAGATTTGTGAATTAATCCTCAGAAGGTTATTTCTTAATTTTCGAAAAGGATATCGAAGAAATGAGAAGCAACTTTGCCTGAGTGCTTCAAAATTTGTGGCACATCTTATTAACCAAAATGTGGCACACAAGGTGTTATGCTTAGGGATGCTCACTTTGCTCCTGGAAAGACCAACAGATGATAGTGTTGAAGTAGCTTTTGGTTTTCTCAAGGAATGTGGCCTGAAATTAACACAAGTGTCACCAAGAGGAATCAATGCTATATTCAAATGCCTTTGAAACATTCTGCATGAGTCTGAAATTGATGAGAGAGTTCACTATATGATTGAAGTGATGTTCGCTATACGGAAGGATGGATTCAAGGACCACCCCGTTAACCTAGAAGGACTTGACTTAGTGGAGGAGGATGATCAGTTCACCCATATGCTCCCTTTGGAGGATGACTACAATCCAGAAGAGGTTCTTAATGTGTTCCAGATGGGTCTTAATTTTATGGAGAATGAAGAGAAGTACAAAACTATTAAGAAGGAAATTCTTGATGAAGGAGACAGTGATTCAAACACAGACCAAGATGCTGGAAGTAGTGAGGAAGAAGAGGAGGAATAGGAGGGAGAAGAAGATGAAGAAGGACCAAAAGTGACTATTCACAACAAAACAGAAAGTAGTCTGGTCTCATTTTGTCATACAATATATCTTGCTATTCAGTCAAGTGTAGATTTTGAAGAATGTGCTCACAAATTGCTGACCATGGATTTCCCTGAAAGTCAAACTAAAGAACTCTGCAGCATGATACTTGATTGTTGTGCTCAGCAAAGGACATATGAGAAATTTTTTGGCTTATTAGCTGGGAGATTTTGTATGCTAAAAAAAAAAAAAATACATGGAATCCTTTGAAAGTATATTCAAAGAACAATATGACACCATCCATTGCTTGGAAACAAACCAATTGAGAAATGTTGCTAAGATGTTTGCTCACCTTTTGTACACTAATTCCCTTCCGTGGAGTGTTGTTGAATGTATAAAACTGAGGGAAGAAACCACCACATCCTCCAGTTGAATTTTTGTCAAAATATTTTTTCAGGAACTATGTGAATATATGGGTCTCCCTAAACTTCATGGGAGATTAAAGAATGAAACTCTATAGCTGTTCTTTGAAGGATTATTTTACCCCGAGATAATCCAAGAAAGACTCGTTTGCCATCAACTCCTTTACTTCGATAGGTCTTGGGGGTTTAACGGATGAATTGCGTGAACATCTCAAAAATACACCATCGTGGCCCATAAACCAGATGTTGAGAAAAATAAATCCTCCCCATCCTCTTCCTCTTTCAGCGTCCTCCTCTTCCGAGTCTGACTCCTCCGACTTTGATTCTGACCAGCAGCCATAGCAGCTCAGAGTCTTCCAGTGAAAAGAACAATTCGTCATTGACCATCAGTCACGGCTCTGCCTCAGCTAAAGATACAAGGAAGAAGAGACAACGGAAGACCAGAAGTAAAGAAGTAGATAAATTGATCAGGAGCCAACAAACAAATGCTAGAAAGCATGAAGAAAGAAGATGACAACACAGGCACCAGGAAACAAGGACTGAGAGAGACAGACGGACAGAAAAACAGAGGGATGGAAATTCACGAGATTCAAATGGGAGAGACCCCATAACAAAGTGCATGTGGGACAGAAGTGTTCCCCCTGAACGAAATAATGACAGTGGAGTTGTGACTGACAGAGATCAAGAAATGCACAGAGATTTGGAGAACAAATGTGGTGAGCACAAAAAAAAAAAGAGGAGGGAGAAGAAATTATTCTTCTGAAAATGGGAAGCACAGACATTGAAATAAGGACAGTGAAAATTTTAGACGAAGAGATAGATCAAAGGCAAGGGAAACAGACAGAAAGCACGAAAGCTCTAGAAGTGATGAAGACAGGTATCAGAATGGCGCAGAGAGGGACTGGGGAAAATCTAGCAGATACGCCGAACATTCCAGAGCATCAAGGAAAAATCAGAATCGGCGAAGAGAAAAGTCTCCCACAAAACAAAAACAATTCTACAAAATGGCATAAACTGGGCATGCCTTATGTTAGGTTGAAACAGATTATTTTTTACATTGGTCGGTGAACTTTGTAGAGAATTCTTGTATTAAGGACTGATTTGTATTTGTAAATTTTGAAATGTTTTGTTTATAACTTGTTTTATAATTAATACATCTCGAGGCTCTTCCTTTAAAATTATTTGAAATGAACAGTTTCACCAGAAAAGGATGTAAGTCTTGCTTATATTTTGTGAATAAAATAATCAAATACTCCTTGAAAAAGAAAAAAGAAATAAACAAAAAAATAAAATGTTTTTAACCTACAAAATTTGTAGTGTTGTATATGTTGCCAAAGGTCATAAGTATTTACACTGTCACTAAAATCTGTAGTGATTAGAGGATACATCTAATGCAGATGTGTAGCCATGTAATGGCATTATAATGCATTAGAAAAATTATATACATTTTAATTTTAAAAGGGATTTTATTTTCCTATCATATTCAAAAGTTTGTCTTTAGCAATCTAGGTTAAAGATCTGAAATATTCTTCTAATGGAGTGTTAACTGGTGACAAACTTGTTAATTGAAAATAATGAAAATTCATTGAAATCTTCTCTGGAGAAGATGCTCTATTTCCTTATTAGTTAGGTATTTTCTTTTTTTATTTTTTCAGGACTTATGTCAGAAAAGGAGGCACTGATCCCTAAGGATATGCAGGATGGACTCGAATGGGCGGGAATCTGTCAGTATTGAGGCCTCTCTAGCCACTGGCTATTCTCCCCATCAGCCCCCAGCTCCTCATTTCTCTCTCTTCGGACCAGATTTCTCTGATAATTCCTAGTGTGATTCTTCAATGAACTCACATTAGCCCGGACATTTCTTCCCCTGATCTAACAACTATGGTTAGGATTGGGCCACGAGGGTATTGTGTGGTATCAAGCATGGGTACTACCAATACATTGGACAGCCCTTGCACACTGCTTCACAACCCTCTGGGACCCTTCTCCTCATCAGCCACTTCTTTGGCGATCAGTTCCAGGGAGGCTTTGCCCACTTAAAGTACACGCAATCAGCACCTATTGTCCTCCTGTTCCCTGAGCTGCAGCTTCCCTAAGACAGTAGCGTGGGTCACCTGCAGGCACTGCCGTGTGTTCTCAGATTGCAACCTGAAGTGTGGGGAGCGGTGATTCCAGGTTACCTTTGACCAATAGGAAACAGCAACTAGTGAACAAATGCTTCTCCTTTTCACCCCTGCATGTATAGTTCTGAGGAAGCTTTCACAAGGTATCTCAGAAGGTCCTGGTGGGATGAAGGACATGTCATCCATAGAGGTGGCTGTCTTCTCCCACTTTCCCTGCCATCACATACAGAATATGTGGACTTTAGGAATCCAAGGTAAGACAGATTTCTAGATGGGTCTTTTATGAACAGATTTCATATGAACTATCTCATTGCCCTATGTTAATTTGACTGGCAGTGTTATTTCTAAGATAGTAGTTAAGTTGGAAATAGTCCCTAAATCAAAAGTAAACAGTTCAGGACTAATCTATTCCAATTCCTAGAACAGTGGCCACCAAAATTGCTCCTACCCTTATGAGGAACATGCTGATCCCAAGATTGGCGTAGGGCTCAGATCTCTGTCCTTTCCCGCAGAACCAAAAACCTGGAGGAACAATGAGACCCCAATTCCCAACATTTACTTGTCTGTGAGGTTGTGAGACGAGAGTGTTGGATGAAAGGCCTCTGAAGAAATAAAAGTCAACATATGAATGGTATTCAAATAGATGAGGAGAAAATCAGAAATAAATGATGATAGTGGATATATGGAAGGAGGAAAAATTAGATTAAGGTAGGCTGGGGAGCGTTTTTGAGTGGATAAGAGAGTTGGGTGTCAGGAAAAGAGATGGTAGATGGTTAGTTAATGAAACAACCACAGAATGCTTGTTCTAATGTATTTATTTTTCAAGATATCATTTTCCTATTATTAAAATAGAGAGAAAACATTTTGAGTTAGCTCATAGAACACTTACAAGTGAAATCTGTCCTGGTGAAAAGCATTTATTAGAAGTTGTCAGATCAGAAGTGAAGGTTTTAAATTTAGATAATAGCTACAAATGGATGCATGCGTAATTCTTCTGTGATTACATCATTCCCCCTTTAAAAATCACCAAACTTGTACAAAATGTAACTATTTTTGGTGTTTCCTAACTTACCTGTAATTTCATGAGGCCTTTGTGAGTTTAGATATCAACTCTTCAATTTCATAGAATGAAAAACAGATTCTACAAATATTACTGAGGGCAGGAACAATGGAGACGTGAAGGAATGAGGGTAGGCTGCTCTTCTGGGTGCTATTTATCGAGGCCCCCGACTGGCCTTCCTTTCCCATTACCGCACACCCAGGAAGGGCCCTCTGACCTGAGGTCTCCCGGTACCCAGACCTTCCCAAGGAAGTGCCATTTAGAACTGCAGAGATCAATCCTTGCTATGTTTTCTTAACATAATTTGGCCCACTGTTCATAAGCTAAACACCCCCCAGACAACACTCCTACTAGGATACCTTGTAACTTATCCACATCTTCCTGATGATTCACAATTATACATCTAGGTGTCAACCCCTGCCTCCCCCACAGCACTCTGTGAAAGCTCTGTACCATTGTAGGATCCTGGGCAGACAGACTCATCCTCACTCAGCCCACTCTCCAGTGCCTCCCAATTTCTCTTAATCTCTCTGTTGGTTTTTTCTTCTATGAATTGTTACTCATAACTTTTAATTTTTTGTTCTTCTCTTTATGCCACTCACCCTACCACTCCATGATCAGTTCTTGATGCAACCCCCTCTGATATACTTCATTCCTTGAAAGCAGACCTCAAGTTTCATCTGCTAGAATATAATCTCGACAGCAACGGGACACTTGGCTGATTCACTGCCACATCCAGTGCCCAACTTTGTTGAATGGATGGATTTATTCTTTAGTTCTACACACAGCATAGTTCTGTGTGTTGTGCATAACTGATCATTAACAAACATTTGTTGAATCAAACTTGCTCAGTAAAGAGCTGCTTGGCTCAAAAACACAGGGTCCTGTATTTTCCAAATTTGAGTTATAGGCCACTAAGAAAAAGTTTTCTAAAGTAGTTTCCTGGTTTTTAAAACCATGTAATAAAGACATCTGTTCCTGAAAGGGGACATTTTTCTTTCATGAAGTTCCCTAATGAGGCCTGAGCCATACCCTCTGATGCCAGGACCAAGAATTATAAATTTTAAGGTTAAAAAACAACAGCAACAAACCAACCTTTGGAAATGTAATCTTCTCATCTTAGAGATGAAGATGATAAGGTTAAAAAAGCCAGGCTGCCTTACAACTCCACTTTTATGCCTTCCATGCCAGTGTTCTTTAACAATCTGTTTTAGAGTATAGAGCAATGACTTTCAACCAGTGTGCAGTGGCACTCCACTACGCCATGACAATTTTTAAAGATCATTAATTAAATTATTTGTGAAAGACATTCAAAGCACAGTAAGTATACTTTTTTTTTTTTACTCTTTTTTTGATCAACAGAATTTAAGTGTGCCATAGAAGTGTAACTATACGTCCAAGTGTGTCATGAGATAAAAAAGGTTGAAATACACTGGTATAGACTATAGAAAAATGTGAGGGGGCAGGAAACCATGGCCTGGAGAGACAGGATCTGGATATCCTAAAACCAAACTCAATAGAGCTCTACTGATATAGGGCAAACAAAATGAAAGCATGTCTTCAATTCTCCACACTAGATAAACAGGAGGAACCCCTGATGGCAGACTTATGTATGCTGTGTTCTAACCAACTGAATCAATTAACACATAGCCATAGTTGAAAATATCCACTGCCCTAGAGAAATATAAACAATATGTTCAAAATATCATGAACTTCAAAGACCATAGCTGCCATTATTAAAGAAACACTTTCCCTACATTCCTCTCTTACTACCAGTGAGTTAATAGCCAAAATTCTTTATTTTTTCTTTTCCACTACTTACACACACACACATACTCCTATAGTTGTGTACTGATTTTGGCTAGTTATTTGTGGTCTACTCAGACTAGATAATGTTATTTTGAAATTTTGGTACTTCACATACAAAATCCCCTTGGAAAGATGCAAAATAAATCTTGGGTAATACGAAGTTCAATATTAGCCAAAGGGACACCAATGACAGAAGAGAATTTTATAATTCTCTATTTAAATTCTTTATATTTAAATTTAATTTTTTCTCTTAAATGTAAGCTCTGAAAGAAATAAATGCTGAAAAATTTCCATTTAAAATATTTTGCTATCCCATTGACTTTGTCAAATCTTGTTCTTACATAAATGATAGTATGTACTTTCTTCCTTACTCTTTCTCTATAGTCAAACCTACATGCATCCATAAACATGTGTATATTATTTATAATAAATCACAAAGAGTACTTGGGCTTTCTGAATAATTATTTCTTTATATCAAATCATCTGGCTAAATTTCAATCTTTCAATGAGTGTCTTTTCAAAATGGTTTAGCAACTTAATGAAAGAAACATTTGATTATCTACTGTGTGAAAGGCATGTATTCATTCATTCAACAAACATTTATTAGGCTTCTCGGACCCCAGCCCTGTTCCAGGTATTGGGGATAAAGAGATAAGGCCATGTCTCTGTTAGGACGGGGCTTACTTTCTATTGGGAGACAGAGACATGAAAAAATAATTCCAGAGGATGATACACACAATAAAATAAAATTCTTATGAGACAGAGAGTGACTGGGAAGGTGTACAACTCTAAAAAGGGTATTTCAGAGAAAGTACCCCTGAGGAGGTGACATTTGGTGCTAAATCTGAAAAATGAGAAGATACCAATTACATGAAAGTAAGTTTTCTAGGCAGAGAGATCAACAGTATAGTGGTTCTGAGATCAGCCTGCTGGAGGTCCAGCAAGGCGCCAAGTAAAAGAAAGGGGCAGCAAATCATCCTGGAGGGGAGGGCAGGGAGAAGCCAGATCATATCCCACCTTGTAGACTTATTCAAAGTGCAATGGGTCACTACTGGGGGGGCGGAGGGGGTTAATCCAGGTAGGAAAACGATCTTATCTAAGATTTTAATATTTAGTTTGGCTGGGTTGCAGGGGACTAGGAGATTAAGCAAGGAGACTGGTCAGGAGGCAGTTGTAGTAGACTGAATGAGGAAGATAGAGTCAACTTGTATTTTGAGGGTAAACATAGATGCACATATAGGAACAGAGAAGCAGAGGCACCAAGAAGGGCTATTGGGTTTTAGCTTGAAGCAACTGGGTAGTGAAATTTCTTGAATTGAGGAAGACTGTGGAGGAACTGAAGTTGGGATAATCGAATTTCTGCTTTGGATATAAAACATCCAAAGAAAGGTACAAGTAGATAAATGTATTCATCTGTATTTGAATAAGATACTCAGATGTATCAAAATTTGACACAAAGAAATACTTTTTCAGAAAGCTTAAGAAACGTGTTTGTGATAAATTAATAATAAATTATACATATATATAGATAAAATTTGACAACAGGGAGAGAGAATTCTGCTAATTTTTGAGATATTAGCATATAGATGGTATTTACAACTACAAACAAGCTGATATGGCCTACAGTGACAACGTGGGTAGTGAAGAAAAGAGGGCTGAAGACTGAACCCAGGGCAATTAATCATTTAACTGTTAAAGGAGAGGTAAGTAACAAAAAAATCTAAAATAATAAGAAGGGACTTATTCAAAATTAAAAAGGCCATATATGTATAGGACAAACCCACCACCAACATCACATTGAATGAAGAAAAATCGAAAGCATTCACACTTAGATATGGAACCGACAAGGTTGACCACTATCTCTGCTTCTGTTCAACACAGTGCTGTAAGTTCTAGTTAGAGCAATCAGGCAAGAGAAAGAAATCAAGGGTATCCAACTGGGGAAAGAAGAGGTCAAATTATCACTCTCTGGTAAGGATATGATCAAAGATTCAACCAAGACAGTCCTGCAAACTCCAAAGGTTCAACTAAGACACTCCTGCAAACCCCAAAGATTATACCAAGACACTCTTGCAAACTCAGTAAGATCTCAAGCTACAAAATAAATACACACAAATCAGTAGTTTTCATATACGCCAACAGTAAAGCTGAGACTCAAATAGCAAGAACAAAAATAAAATATGAAGGAATATATTTAACTTAGGAACTAAAATACCTCCATAATGAAACCTCTGAAACACCGAGGTAGGAAACTGTGAAGGATGTAAACAGTTGGACGTGCTCATGGACGTGTCATGCAGAATCGACACGGTTAAAATGGCTATACTCCCCAAAGTGATTTACAGGCTTGATGTAATCCCCATTAAAATACCAATGCCATTTTTTACAGACCTAGAAAAAATAGTGCTACACTTCATATGGAACCAGAAAAGATCCCAAATAGCCAATGCAACTTTACGTAATAAAAGAGGGAGGCATCACATTATCAAACTTCAAATCTATACTATGAGGCTATAGTAACCAAAACAGGACAATACCAGCACAAAAACAGAGATATAGACCTACAGATAAGAACAGAGAACCGAGAGATGAAACTAACCTCATATTTCCAGCTGACTTTTGATAAAGCAGATAAAAACATACGCTGGGGAGGGTGATACCTGTGGCTCAGTGAGTAGGGCACTGGCCCCATATTCAGAGGGTGGTGGGTTCAAACCCAGCCCCGGCCAAACTGCAATAAAAAATAGCCGGGTGTTGTGGCAGGTGCCTGTAGTCCCAACTACTTGGAGGCTGAGACAAGAGAATCACCTAAGCCCAGGGGCTGGAGGTTGCTGTGAGCTGTGACACCACGTCACTCTACCATGGGTGACAAAGTGGAACTCTGTCTCTAAAAAAACAAAACATACACTGGGGAAAATAATCCCTATTAGATAAATGGTGCTGGGAAAACTGGGTAGCTAAATGTTTCAGACTGACACAGGACCTGCACTTTTGCCACTCATAAAAATTAACTCACAATGGATAAAAGACTTAAACCTAAGGAATGAAACTACAAGAATTCTAGAAGAAAATGTGGGAAAACTCTTACAGGTAGCAGCCTCAGGAAAGATTTTATGAAAAAGACCTCAAAAGCAATCGCGACAACAATAAAAATAGACAAGTGGGACCTGATCAAATTAAAAACTTTTTGTACAGCCCCAAGGACATAGTCAATAGAGTAAATAGCCCAGAGAATGGCAGAAAATATTTGTATGCTATACGTTTGATAAAGGGCAGATAATCAGAACATACAAAGAGCTCAAGCAAATCAGCAAGAAAATAATCAAACAACCCCATTAAAAAGTGGGCAGAAGACATGAAAAGAAACATACATTAAACTGTTTTCAAAACAAGGTAGTCTAATGGCCAATAAACATGTGAAACATACCCAACATCTCTAATCATTAGGAAAATGCAAGTCAAAACCACCATGATATGTTACCTAACTCCAGTGAGAATAGCAATTATCAAAAAGTCCCACAGCAACAAGGGCTGGTGTAGATGGGGAGCACTAAGACACTGCTGGTAGGACTGCAAACAACCTCTATGGAAAGAAGGTGTTGTATGAGGGTATCTCAATGAACTTACAGTACACCTGCCATTTGATCCAGCAATCCGCTACTGGGTATATACCCAAAGGAAAAAAAGTCATTTTAAAAACAGAACACCTGCACTCATGTGTTTATAGGAACACAATTCACAATTGCAAAGACATTCAGGTGGAAACAACCCAAGTGTCCACCAATACTTGAATGCATTAATACAATGTGGTATATTAATACAATGTGGTATACCTTGGAGTACTTGTCAGCCATAGAAGAAATGGTGATCTAGTATCTTTTGTGACAACCTGGATGGAACTGGTAACCACTCTTCTAAGTGAAACATCACAAGAATGGAGAAACAAACACGTGTTCCAAATCAAATTGGAACTCATTAACCCTTACATACACATATGGAAGTAAATCTCCATGAAAATCAAGCTGGGGGAGGAAGAAGAAGGAGATGTATAAATTGATACCTATGGAGTATAGTTCACATTATCTGGGTGAAGGGCACACAACTTTGATTTAATCTGTACAAAAACAAAGTGTGTAAACAAAACATGTGTACCCCTTAAAATTCTGAAATTAAAAGAAAAGTAAAAACGACAAGGCAGACGTCTTAAAGGAGGGCCCTTGTATGTGTTAGGTTTCCAATAAGCCCTGAAAAATATGCTTTTCTTTTGACACAAAAGGGTGTTATGTTTATATTAATTAATGAGCACTTTCTAAGGACCTGCTACTATAGTAAAAGAAAAAATTCAGCTAAATAACACATTTTATTAACAACCCAAAAGCTTCAGTGTATTAAAAATTTTATTATCAGATTGTTTATGAACTAAAAATATATTTTATGTATCATCACACAGATTAAAATGCTCAAATATCAGTGTTCAGAATATGACTATTCAAAAAGAACTGCAGACATTTAAAAAAGATGTTTTCTTTGCCCTATTTCCAACATCTTCCTAGACAGGATGTTAGACAATGACTACATATAATGTGTGTGAATGATTACGATAAATGTGTCCCTCGCACAAAAGTCAGACATGTTATGCAATTATAGGCATGCTGAATGGTCTAGAATAATGCACCACTGTCATCAAATCATATCTTTATATACATGTGTAATCCATTTTGCACAATGGTTCCAACTCAGTGTGTATGTAATTAAATCGTAAGGTGCAGTAATAGCTGCTGCTGAGTTGAAATTTTGCTTTTTAATTTTTAAGAAATGACTAGAAAACACGGTCTAGTGAACATCAAAGTATTTTTTTCAAAACTATTGAATCTCATCCAAGAGGTCTTCTGGGCTGCTGTTTCTCAGAGTTTCCAAAGACATATTTTCAGCTGAGATGTGCTCCTTTTTCAACGTCTCAGGTAGAGAAGGACCAAATCTAGAGTTAAAAAGAAAATGAAGAGGCATGTAAATGAAATGACAGATCCTGGTTCAGAATTGGTTTAGAGAATCACTTCCCTATGCTGTTGCTGTTAACCATGAAGAAAGAGATGAAGGGAATTAATTTCTTTTAACTGCTTTAGAATTAATCTGTTTTTATTCTGAGCTAACAAAATCTCAAAGGCCTACAACAATACTCATAATCAAGTTTGAGAAATAAAATATTCTATCTTCTATGCGTTAAAGCCAAGACACAGAAGGGGTTTCAAGCCATTCCTTTAATGATTTCCTCACAATTTACATTTTCCTTCAGCTTCCTTAAATTCTACCTATTGACATGCATTTTAATCTCAGTAACAGAAAGTCCTGATCATGTGAATTTTCTTTCGTGGCCAATTGATTGCAAGTGTGTAGATGACGAAGCAGCTGTTGATGAAATGTTGTTGATCTATGTTCATTGACTACATTGAAGAATCGACATTTCTTCATTCAATAAACTAAATGTTATTCAGGTTTGGCACTGCAGTTACTGTCTCAGTGGACTGGCCTTTATGTTTATGTAAATGTTTTCTGTGAGTCCTGTGGTCACTGCCCTGATCACTGCTAATTTGTTAACTCGTTTTAGGAAGAGTGAACAGAGTTCAATCAGGAGTAAATCTTAGGAATGTATGTGAGTATCCATGTGAAAACCTTGCCGGTAGTTCTCCATCGAACCTAAATAAAATATGCTGAATATTAACAATTAGAGGTAACTTTGGGGGCAATTATGATTAGGTTGAGTCAACCCAGTAATACTCAGTATTATTCATATTTCCAACTTTGCAGGCCAGGCAGGAGTCACAGGAGCAGGGCGGAGCTGAAAAATCATGGGACTTGAAGTCAGGAGACTCATCTTTGAATCCAGTTCTATTTCTTTTTAGCTACATGACCTTAGGCAAGTCAATTACCTCACTGGAATTCTGCTCTTTCACCTCTAAAACTGAGATAATAATATCTGGACTCAGAGGTGGGCTAAATATTAAATTAATTGATGTAGATGAAAATGTTTGTATTACTTGATAATATTACATAATTTAAATAGGAGCTTTTGCTAATACCAGAATAAAAGAATAATCAACGAAACTACCCAAATCAACTGTTCAGATAATAAGTATATTAAAAAGCCTGTAGCCATACTTAGTTGCACAGATTATTAGAAATGAATATACCACAGGACCCTCCGTGGCCTCCTGATTGCATATGATTAACCATGGTTGCCTGCCTCTAGGCCAGAGACATGTTCTGTCTCATCCTGAGCAAGCCAAGTTCAGACAATATTATCACCACAGGAACGCCAAAGTGCTAGGCATTAGTGTATTGTCAAGATGACAAGCACTACTCTCCGGGAGCTGCAATTTTAAAATTAACAATAAATACAGACATAATTATTGTAACATGTAATTAAATATCTAAAAATATATTTCATAAGAAGAGAAAATGATACAGCATGGAATAAAACTATTATTATTACATGAATAAGTTTTCAATGTCAACTCAAAAAAACAAACATTAAACATTTTTTTCTGTCTCTAAATATCTTACAGGTACTGTTCCTTTTCCTAGGCAAAAGAAATAACGGGGTTATTCCAATTAAAAAGTAAAACATGGAAAAATCTCATAATTTTGTTCACTGTCTAGACACTGTGCAATCAGAACACAGAGATCTATCAATTTCTTTTTCTTTTCTTTTCTTTTATTTATTTATTTATTTTTTTATAGAGACAGAGTCTCACTTTATGGCCCTTTGGTAGAGTGCCGTGGCATCACACAGCTCACAGCAACCTCCAGCTCCTGGGCTTAAGGGATTCTCTTGCCTCAGCCTCCCGAGTAGCTGGGACTACAGGTGCCCGCCACAACGCCCAGCTATTTTTTTTGTTGCAGTTTGGCTGGGGCTGGGTTTGAACCTGCCACCCTTGGCATATGAGGCCAGCGCCCTACTCACTGAGCCACAGGCACCACCCAAGATCTATCAATTTCATTTAAAAAATCAACATAGGACAAAAGGAAAATTCTGAAGTGATTAAGTATGAAAGAAATACATTTTGTCACTTTATTTGCAATTCTCATCCCCTTTTAAAGTCACAGGAGCTTCATGAATAGATTTTGAGTCTTGTTCATAGTGTCTTGTCATAACTGGTTCTCAGTAAAGGTTTTCCAGTGAATGGAGATCCTGGTTCTACAGCTTTCATATCTGAGCTAAGTCAACAAAGCACATTTAGAACTCCATCTAAAACTAAAAAAAAGTTTTATTTTTTCGAGACAGAGCCTCAAGCTGTTGCCCTGGGTAGAGTGCAGTGGCATCACAGCTCACAGCAACCTCCAACTCCTGGGCTCAAGCAATTCTCCTGCCTCCACCTCCCAAGTAGCTGGGACTACAGGCCCCTGCCATATAGTAAATTCTAAAAAGCACAAAAATGAATATAAAATGTTATCCTATTTTGCATTTTTGTATTTTCATAGTTTTTACAAAAATGGGATCATTCTACATATTTATAGTCTTGCAACTTGAAAATTTTATTCTACAAGATATTAAAGATGTCTTTGTATACTGATCTACATTTATCATTCATTGAATTTGGATGGACTAACCATTCATCCACTGATAGATTTTGGGTTAGTTCCATTTTCAAACACTCTTATAAACAATACAGCAATTAACATCTTTATATATGTATCAAAGCGTATTTATCACTCTATTTTTTTCAAGAACATGCTTGTTCCAGAGGTCATGCTAAAGAGTTGCAATTCAAAAGCAAATAGCGCAGAGAACTTTTATCTAAAGTCTTAAAAAGTGAGGTAAAGTAGTGATTTGAAACTTGGGAGTTCCTATATTAGTATGACTCAGTTTAAATTCTAAACTTTCCACAAAGACTTTTTTTTTGATTTTCCACATTCAGGCTCATTTTTGTTTCCTCTTATCATTTATAGTACCCTATATTTCAGTAAATAGTTTTTTGTTTAACCAATGTCTTTGTTGAGTGTGCACTATGAACCCCTCACCGACTGATGCCCTCAAAAAGCGTTCAGTTAAACCTTTTACTTTATCTAGTTTTTTTCAGACATGTCTTTTCACCAAAAAATGTTATGAGTAGCTTAAAGATAAGGATGATGTAGGATAATTTGTTCCAAAGATTCCCTTTAGGAATCTCTATAAATGTTATAACAATATTTAGTGTTCAGATAGATTTTTGGATATTTTTCCACGGTTGAATTGGTACAATAAGAGGAATTGTGAATCCATGATCAGGAAATATTTATGTACGCTTTACCACTTGGGGATTTTGGTTGCATCACTGAACCTTTTTGGACATCACTGCCTTAATTTAATTTGGGCAAAGTTGTATGATTTTGGAGTTCCTTAAGCCTCTGAATTGTGAGATAGTTACGAGTAAATATTTTATAAAATATAGGTTCTCAAAAATATTTATGGAATAAATTAATAATGTGAATTGAAGAAGAAAACCACATGATAGATTTAGAGACTGTAACATTAAAAGCTAAGGCATGAGGTTTTTATAAATAAAGGGAATAAAATGAAAGTTCTTCAGATAATGACTACCTCACTAAAAGGTCTATGTTCTCAATAATATAATTGTAGAGATTTCTATACTCTATTAGTTTAATTTCACACTGAATTAAAACATAAACACACACATACAAACTAGAACTTGAATCAAATTTGTAGTACCACTATCTAATTAACAACATATAGTAACCACATAAAATCAAAAGTATAGATCAAAAGCTAGATTTGTCAAAAAAAGTTTCATCTATTTTATCTAGGTAAAATTTCATTACAATGTTAGAATGACTGACTTCCCTTTTAATTTTCTGCCTTACATCTTTTAAAATGATATTTCGAGGTGTTAGTTGATTTTGTAAAGACATTTTCTCAGGAACAGTAATTTTTTCTTATTCAAATGAGAAGCATTAGTATTTCTTGGAGTGAATGACTTGCATTTTGTAACATATTCTGAGAATAATATTTCTGAAACATGTCAAGGCACCAACCTCAGCAAACAGAGAGGTCCAGGAAAATGTTTAATGATGGCACTAAGATACATAAAGAATCAAGGTCACTTGGCTTCTGACACAAACAATGGTTCTAAAATAAAATAAAAAATCAACATTTATGTGGCCTAACTGTATCTCTACCTGTACAACATGCATAAAATTCATCAGGTGAATTAAACACTATATGGGAATGGCAAAACTTTGAAGATTTTAGATGAAAGTAAAAGAGAATGTCTTTGGTATCTTGGGATAAGAAAACTTTTTGTTTAAGGCAGACGTTGAAAGCTAAAAACATAGAGATTGATACATTCAATTACATTAAAAATACTTCTATTCATTAATAGATACCTTAAAGAAAATGGAAAAATAAGTCATCAACTGCAAGGAGATACTGTAACATCCGGTACTAAAAGAGAATTAATACCCAACACATTCCTATAATGAACTTTTAAAAACCCAGCATCATTTAAAAACATATTGCAAAATGGCAAATCAACTACAGAACTTCCAAGAAGGAGGAACAGTTGGCGGAAAGGAGCATACAGTGATAAGCTCAACTTCATTAGTGACCAAGGAAATGCAAATTAAAGCCGCCGTGAAACATTTCACACCAGATTAGCAAAAGGTAAAATGTAAAACAATATCCATGATTTCAAAGGATGCGGAATAATTAGATAAACTATTGCTGGTGGGACTGCAAACATTTGAAACCACTTTAGAAAACAATTTGGGAATATCTGCCAAAGTATATGAAGACTATGCACCTCTAACCCAGGATTTCTACTGCCGGGTACATACTCTAGGTAAACATTTGCGTGTGTGCGTCAGAAGATATGCCCCAATCCTAGGTGCTAATAGTGGAGAACTAAAAACTACCCAAATGTCTCTGCATAGGAAAAGAGGCAAATAAATTATCCAATTTTCACGCAATGGACTACTATCCATCTATACACATGTATGAATCTCAAGCATAATTTTAAACAAAAGGTCAAGAATACAAAAGAATACACATGGCATGATTCTGTTTAATTAAAGTTCAAAACTCTGCACATTTTATTACTCTTCGAACAATGGTGTGTGTGTGTGTGTGAGAGAGAGAGTGTATCTATGTGTGTATATATGTAACAGTTCTTGATCTTATTTGTTCTTCCATGGCACTGGTTTCAGATTTCTTTTTATTTTATTTATTTATTTTTTATTAAATCATAGCTGTGTACATTAATGCGATCATGGGGCACCATACACTGGTTTTATAGACCATTTGACATATTTCCATCACACTGGTTAAAATAGCCTCCCTGGCATTTTCTTAGTTACTGTGTTAAGACATTTATATTCTACATTTACTAAGTTTCACATGTACCCTTGTAAGATGCACCGCAGGTGTAATCCCACCACTCACCCTCCCTCCGCCCATCCTCCCCCCTCACTCTCCCCTTCCCTATATTCTTAGGTTATAACTGGGTTATAGCTTTCATGTAAAAGCCATAAATTAGTTTCATAGTAGAACTGATTTCTACATTTGGTAGCTTTGTTTATTATGAAGATGGTGATACGGAAGAGGAGAGGGTAGAAGAGGAGAAGGGTTAGCATAAAGAATTTAGCTTCAGACAGTGTGAGGAGTATGAAGTGCCTGTAGGATGTCTAAATGGAGACAGATGTTGAGTAGGCCTAAGACGATACAGGTATGGAGCTCAGGAGGGATGTCTGTACAGACAGCCACGGCCACATCAGTGAGTTGAAAAGATCATCCTGAGAAGAATCTATCAAAGAAAAGAATGGAATGGATCAATTCCATTCTACTAGTATGGAATACTGGAGAATATTAAACTTGCAGGGGCACACAGCTAGAGAGAGAGAAATGAGTAACAGGAGGCTGGAAAGGAATGATTCGATAGAGATGAGGAGACCCGAGAAGGGGGTGTGCTGCAGATGCCAAGGGCAAAATTTATTTTGTGTGCCCACGGCTTGTGCTGGGTCTATTTGCCACCCGGATGCTGGCTGTGTATGTAACTCTGACTGCTGGACCTGTAAACACACTTCAGGTAAATTATTTTCATCCACTATAAATAATCTAGAGTTAAGAAGAAACATCTGGAGGGGATACTACTATGCTCATGATTTATTACAGACAAGAACAGTCAATGTTTTTTTTTATGGGAAGAATGAAGCCTCAAAACTTTTGGACTCCAACAGTCACAACAAAAATCTAGCAAATGGTCAATTTCTGCCTATTCACCAAGGCAGGGCATTCTGAAGTAGCTGTTTTTCTCATATTAAAATTAAAAAGTACATGCAACTTGGCTTTACCTCCGACTTCCTTAGAATTCCCCTATCTCGTCTGTGACTTTCCTCTGGGACTGGGACAAAGCTCAAATGTGGGGAGGAGGATGAAGATGAGGGTAAGGTAAGGGCAGTGTAATAGGGAGAATCAGACTTCAGCTTTGGCTGGGAAGTACATGATTTGGTTATAATAAAGTCAAATATCTAATAAACTTTTTAAAAAGGAGGACATGTTCAATCAAACCTTTAAAATGACTTCAAAAAATAGCCAAATCAAAATACCAAGTACATGCTGCTATTAAGTAACTAGGCAGCTATCATACTGACATTAACAGAGTTCTCATTATGAAATAAATTCAATTATAAAAACACCTTTTAAATAAAAAAGCTTTCAATAATGTACTTAATGTGCTTGAAGATTTTACATCACCAGAGTTACCACTGTATTTTCAAAATGTTAGAATTTTTAAAATATTTGATCTTAGAGTAAATGGGAAAAGTAGCCTACAAATTTTTAGTTGACCTTTTAAAAACCAAAAACATCTCCTAAATAAATTAACAGACTGAAGTCATCAGGATTCGGTAAAACCCGTGTTGGACATTGTCTGGAATTCACTAGGCCTAGATGTCATTTCATCAGCCTGAGAAAATGAAATAAGAGAAGCTGAAACTTTCTGGCAACCAAAATGGCAAATACAAGAAATTTCATATGCTATTTTCTAACAAGTTCCTAAAGATACCGTTTTCTAATAAATACAATGGTGCTGTTTAAATTCAGCAAGAGCAAGAAGGAAATGAAAATATGTTTTTGAAATAAATGATTTTGAAGGAAACAAAGAGAATATAAAGAGTAAATACATTTAGTGCTAAAATACACTAACAATTCTAAAATTTTCCTGTAAAATACCCCTATTATGGATTTGAAAATCAAATTATCTAGTTCTACGTAATTTAATTTTAAAAGTGAATTACCAAGATAAATATAGCCAGAATCTACAAAGATGCCAACCCTTTAAGCAGGAATTTCATAATAAGAAATTTAAAGATTCTGTCACTTTTTCTGTACTTTATTCACATAGATAATAATCCTGGCAATTCATTAGCTAACCAATGCCAAAGTCCATGCATGCTTTAACAAATCACTACCTGAAATACATTAAACTTCACTTTGGCCTGCATTTATTGTGAGTTTTTAAATAGTTTAGGTGACATGTGCTACTGTTAATCTACGCCTATAAGAGAAGAAAACTGTCTCTCTTTAAGACAAGCCAGGTAATCTGCTTGCTAACTGACTGCTGCTTGGTGTGTAACAAATGAAGCCTCCCTCACTAGCCTAGAAGCTTCTCCAGGGGGGGAGACTGCTTTATTTGTCCTGACACAGTATTTGTCACATAGATGTTCCACTGATGGTGTGTATTAACTAATAAGTATATAATTGAACAACTAGGATTGTGTACTAACAAAAAGTTAAAGTTAAGCAACCTGCCCAAAGCCACACAGCTGGTAGGTGTGGAAGTGAACAGGCAGGGAGGGTGGCGACAGAGTCAGGGTTAAGCCTGGGTTTCCCTCCCTTTAATTCCATTCTGGTGCATGGGGGTAACTAAATCTTATTTCTACTCCAGAAAATGTTTTTCTCTTCTTGGGAATGCGGCTTGGTTGTGTGCAGTGTGTCTCGAAAAGTAGTTCTGTGAGCTACTCTCTAAAAAAAAAAAAAGGAGAGATAGAGAGATGTAGCCCAGGTGTTTGGAAAATATTTATTTTTCTCCACTAAGTCCTGTAAGAGTTTCATGTACATGTTATACATTAAAAACTGTAAAAATCATGCAAGACATAACTACAAGAAGGACTCTACCTAATAAATTCTAATATTGTGACTTGGTTGTTTGTACTCTCACATTAACCTGAAAAAAAACCTATAAAAATTCCTCCCATAAATAAACCTGTTAATTAAATTATTAGGTAAAATAACAGCAAGATGCAGAGGACTGTGTGTAGAGAACTAGAGTGTCAATGCACATGATACACATGTGTAGACATGTGTCTGTGTATGCATGTACATATAATACATGTGTGTGTATACATGTCTCTGTGTGTACATATAATACACATATTTGTGTGCACATACACATGATGCACATGTGTGTATACACGTGTCTGTGTGCATGTACACATGATACACACGTGTGTATACACATGTCTGCATGTGCATACACATGATACACAAATATGTAGACATGTGTCTGTGTGCACACGCACATGATACACACATGTGTATACACGTGTCTGCTGCACACATACACATGATACACGCATGTGTACACATGTCTGTGTGCATGTATACATGATACACACGTGTGTATACATGTCTGTGTGCATGTACACATAATACACATGTGTATATGCGTGTCTCTGCGTGTACGTACATATAATACACATATGTGTAGACATGTGTCTGTGTGTGCATGTACACATAATACATGTGTGTGTATACATATGTCTGTGTGTGTACATACATATGCTTGTGTATCTACAATAGCTCTGGAAGGACACATCAGGAAATGGTAAAGGCTGATAGAAATTTGGACTGAGAGACAGGGATACCTTTTGCTGAATATTATCTTAAACTGCTGGAATATGTTTAAGAACCTTATACATAGATAATATTTTTCTAAGTGCTTTAAGAAAAAAAGGAGCTTGTTTACCCTAGGTTTTCCAAATGAACTTGGCAGAAGCCTCTTTGCTCAGAATCCCTCCACCTTTTAACAACCTAAGAAACTAATCTTGTCCAAAACAGTCTGTATTACTTGTTTCCCTGAGAAAACAGCACGTACTAGCCTAAACCCCCACTTAGTGGTCCAATGAAGGAAAATAAAAATACGGAGAAAGGAGACAGCACTCTACTTTTGGCTACCAAAAAAATTGGAAAACACATGGGCAGACAGTAACAGCTTTCCGGAAGCAAAGTGATCTCTAATGGACACAGGGCCAGCAGCCAGAGCTTCGCAACAGTGTGGGACCAGCTGTTTTAGTTTTCTATGGCTTCTGCAACAAATGACCACAACACAGCACCTTAGAACGACACAAATTTATTATCATACAGTTCTGGAGGTGGGAAGTCCAACAGGGATCTCACTGGGCTAAAATCACGAGGTTGTCAGAGCTGAGTTTTTCTCTGGAGGTGCTAGTGGAGAAGCTGTTTCATGGCTTTTTCCAGCTTCTCGAGGCCACTCCCTTCCTTGGTCACTGAAGCCAACAATGGCAAACGGACTCCTTCCACGTCACATCACTCTGACCTTGCCCACTTCATCTCTCTCTCTGCATCTCCGTTTCTACCTCCTTTTCCACTTAAGGCCCTTTGCAATCACATCGGATCCACACCCGGGTAATGCAGGATAATTTCACTGTTTTTAAAGTCACTTGATTTGCAACTTTAAGTCCATCGTCAATCTTAATTTCCCTTTCTTGCATGGTCTAACAGCTTCTCAGGCCCCAGAGATTAAGAATTGGACTTTTTTTGGTGGAGGTGGGGCATTATTCTGCTTACCACTCCAGACTTAACTTTGTTAAGGCTCGACTTTTACTCTAACAGTTTAAATACTTTTCAGGAAAACTGAATATTGAAACAGACTGCAGGACCTCTAGAACCTAGAGCTGAGAGAAACTTGACCTGGTTGGAAGAGGCACTGCAAGGTCAGTGCAATGTGCCTGAAGCTCAAATAAGACCCGCATAGTGGGCTTCACCTAGAGATGAACAGAAACAGATTCTGAGTAGGGCTGTGACTGTCATCATCCGTCACCCACCCATCCAATATGTGCTGAGTGCCCACTCTCCATTAGAGACTGAGGCAAACTTGGGTTAAAAAAGTGAGCAAACTATCAGCCTAAGGCAGAAGCAATACTAAGCTGCTAAACTCTCCTAAATGCATAATACAGGGGCCCTTGTCCAGGAGATAACAAAAAAAAATGCTGTTTCACTGCAAAAGTTCTAAAGAGTAAGGCTGCTAAAAAACCATCATCGGCATGTGACCTGTGCTGCCAGTCACACAGGGCCACCAGCTTAGAAGGGCTTCATACTTTGTTTAAGGCCCTGCTGCACAATTTTCCTTAGACTTTCCATGAGATGGTTGACTAAGGATGATTCTGCAGCCTGACTTTGTAAAGACAGACTATTATGTAACATTATCAACATCGTATAATACTTTCATATGAGTATCATACAACTAATATGTAAAATGAACAAACTAAAAAAACTATTTCTTTACAAGGCATATTATTAATAATTCCTCTTGGTTATATAATGGGTGAATTCAAAGAAAGTTGGTCATTTCTCAAATTTAGGGAGATGGTGTGTCTTAAAGAAATATGTCAGAAAAGGGTCACAGCCCTGGAGAAAGCAGATGGAAGTAATATACACAATCCTTTGGCTTTTGATTTTTGAATTAAAAAGATTAAACTTTTCAGTTGATATTTAAAATATAACCAAACTGTCAAGAAAAAGCAAATTGTATGTGAAAGTGAAATGCTTTTAAGACAAATCACTGCAGCCCACAACTGGCAGCAAATTGTTGTGTAGAGGAGGCAGCACACGCCCCAGAGGGGATGGTCTCTCTCTCCAGAATTACTGGAGAAGGATTTTTTTTGACCTAGAAAAGTCTTTCACAGGTATGATACTACGATTCCAACAAAAATGTATATGTCAGCACTAACCTTTTATTTATCATACTAAAAATATGTGAAATAATCTCAGATGTTAAGTCAAATCCACATAGAAGGCAGTGACTACAGTTGTGTGTCATGTTCATAGAACAACAGTAGAACCTCCATAGTTGACCACCTGCCTACACTGACCACATCCTTACACCGACCCCATTTTCATAGACTGGACAAGCACCACGGTACCCTTCAGTCCATTCCGCTTAGTTCTTGTGTTGACCACTTCTGTATGTTGACCAGTTTGTTACAGTCCCTGGGGTGGTCAGCTTACAGAGGTTCTACTGTACATTAGCTAAGAATACTATATACATTTTCTCACTGTGAATCTTCATGATTACATAAATTACCAAATTTTCAGGACTTTCTATTGAACTAATGTTTATTTTGAGGAAGCAAAGAAAGTGTAATATAGAGTTCCTTTAGTGTACTAATTGATACAATGTGGGCTCATTTCTTGAAATGTCTTGCTATAATCGGTGGCTTAACAAAAATCTAAAAATGAGTTTTAGTGAGATTTTAAAAGTGAGATTTTTTAGTGATTCATAGTAGAGGGAGCTTTCACATTCTGTTCAGAAAGAGTAACAAGTTTAAATAGTTTTAATTTGCCAAAATGCAGGATCAGCTATAGCCTTTAATTATTATGCCCTGAATGTATAAATTCCACAAATAATTAATTTAACAGTTCAAACAGCTATGGTTATCTAACTTATTTTATTTTGCTATTATGTGAATAAGAAAGCTGTATGTCTCAGCCTTGGTCATCTGCCATTTGAATTTCTAATATACTGTATATACTCGAGTATAAGCCGAGATTTTTCGGCACAAAATTTGTGCCGAAAAACCCGAACTTGGCACAAATTTTGTGCCGGAAAAAACTCGGCTTATACTCAAGTATGTACGGTAACTATTTATTCTTCTCCTGGCCTTTCATTTCCCCCCTCAGGCCATATCCACATTGCTGATAATTAGTTTCTTTTCTATAAAACAAATCTGATTATTACTTTCCACTCCTACTAGGATACAGTTGGAATTCCTTTGGCATGGCAAAAAAAAAAAAAAAAAAAAAAAAAAATTGCATAATTTCTAGTTTCACAAACTTCTTGTCATTAACCAAACTCTTTCTCAATGTCCACACTCATCCACACAGTCCCCTCAGCTTTAGAACTCTTCTATCTTCTTAACTAAGTAGACTACTACTCATCCATCAAAGCCAAGTTTAAATGTCACTGCCTCTGTCAAGCATTCAAAAAGAAGGTCATTATCTCCTATTTACACAGAGTATATCCTAAATCACGTAGGTATTTGCCCAGCAACCATTGCTGTGGAACTGCCCCAAACTTAGTGGCATAAAATGAAGATTGTTTTATTATGCTCATATTTTCTGCGAGTCAGCAATTTGGTCAGGCAACAGTGCGGATGGATAGTCTCTGCTTCATGGTGACAAGGCCTAGTTAGGAATGCAGGAAAGCTGAGGTGAAAACAAGGCTGAATTTGAAGAAGGCTCATTTATTCCTATCCAGTGCTTAGACTGGAAGATTAGGACTGGCTACTGGAGAGTTTCTAGAGGTTTGGCTTCCTTGCAACATGGCGCCCATAGGTGGTCAAACTTTTATAAAAGCTTTGGGCTCTAAGCACACAGCTGACTTTTCTGACAGCCTCCAAAAATCCCACAGCACCATTCCTCCTGTGTTCTACTGTTTACAAACAAGTACGAAAGCTGCCCAGGTTCAAGGGAGGAGACACTAAAATCACCTCTCGATGAAAGGACCGTCCGCCACAGACTTTAATTCTGCGACATCCTTGCTGCCTACACTGTGAGTAACCTGAGAACAGGGATAAAAATTTACAATCCTTGTTTTATTCAGATTTAAAATAATCACTTAGAACAAAGAACTGAGTTTCTATTGAATAAATTTACGAAAAAGTCTCTTGTTGAGGATATTTGCCTTTTTTTCGCTTAGAATTGAGTGTGAAAAAAGCTACAGCTAGTCTCATGTACAATCTACACAGACTGTAATCCATTCCAGATCAGAAGGGCAACAATATAGACTTTTTTGAAATGTCATCACATACAAAATATTTAAACCCCATTTATGGCTCAGCAAGGAAATTTTAATTTCTGAGAACTGTTGCTGGCCAGCAGCTCACTTTCCATTATGAGCTCACGTAAATTATTTATTTTTCCAAGTAGTTCTGGATGTTTATAAATTTATATACTTACAAGTTCACACAAACACCATTAGTTTCATTATGCCCCACTTTACTGGAAAGTTCGGGGAGGGAAAGTTGTGGTTACATGAACAGTGTTTTAATTCTGATGGCTAAAAGTCTCACTAACAAATGCTGGTCAACTTCTAAGCAAACATAAACTCAGAACCCAAATACGGAATACTCTGGTTGGATTTTTTTTTATTAACTTAAGTTTCATCAAATTATTATTACTATTCTTTTTTATTATTAAATAGCTGTGTACATTAATGAGATCATGGGGCACCATACACTGGTTTTATAGACACATTTTCATCACACTGGTTAACAGAGGCTTCCTGGCATTTTCTTAGTTATTGTGTTAAGACATTTATATTCTACATTTACTAAGTTTCACATGTACCCTTGTAAGATGCACCGCAGGTGTAATCCCGCCAATCACCCTCCCTCTGCTCAGCCTCCTCCCTCTCTCCTATCCCTCTCTCCCTTCCCCCTAATTCTTAGGTTATAACTGGGTTATAGCTTTCATGTAAAAGCCATAAATTAGTTTCATAGTAGGGCTGAGTACATTGGATACTTTTTCTTCCATTCTTGAGATACTTTACTAAGAAGAATATGTTCCAGCTCCATCCATGTAAA